>CAIGQW010000596.1:3096525-3116052 GCA_903798125.1 Danio choprae
GTGTGTGTGTGTGTGTGTGAAGATGCTGTTGTCAGGAGGGATTCTGTGTCCCCTGTACTCTGAGCTCTGTGTGCACACGATAAGGAGCCTCCATTACTGCGACACAACAGCCAGGCAGGTAAACACCCTCCATACCTCCTGCACTTATCTAGAATACACACAAACACACACACATTCACACACTCAGAAAGGTTGGCATGATTTGTTGTCATGCGAATTATATTACGAGGACATCCATCAATCTAAAACTGTTAATGGTAAAATATGTCTTTCCAAGTATAGGCTACACATATGCAGTATTCGTTTTTTGACATTATATTGCTTATCTTCATATGTTAAGCGAAGGAAGTGAAAAGACAGGACTTGCTCTTTCATATTATGCTATAACCCACATAGAAAACTGATATATGGCAATAAATATGCAAATTACATATATGACATACTTGCATTTCACATATATAAAATATGTCATAAATGCAACATATTTCGAGATATTGAAAAATCTGTCACTTTCATATATAGATTCTTTCAACCATTGGAATTACAGATGTGTACATATATGTTCAAATATGTTAGCTTTAATTTTATGTATGAGTCAACATTTGAAGTGGATCAAAACCTTTCATCAAAGTTGTCCTAAATCTATTGAACAATACCCATTCTTGTTTTAGGACAATTTTGAAAAGCTTTTTTGAACCACTTTGAATGTTGTTTACTATGATTATATTGAATATATTTGAACATATATATGTACACATTTCTATGTCCAGTGGTTGGAAAAAATATACGTAAGTGGTCATTTTTGCAAAAATTCTAAATATATGTTAATATTCATGCATATATGACAAATATTTTATATATGTAAAATTTTTATATTTACTTGCATCTCATATGTAATTTGTATATATTTCAACGTATCAGATGTCTAGATGAGAACTCATTAATAGTAATATGAGTAAGTAAATGTTTGTAAATGTCTAAAATCTGAAACAAAAATGTAACTAGAGTTTTTGTGAAAGACTTTTCACATTGTCTTTTGACTTTTGTCACATTGTGTCACATTAGCTTTATACAACATTTAGCATGCTAATGGGCAGGGCACGCAAAGCTGATGATTGGCCATTGGGCAGCGTTGGCTAGTTTGTTTGGTGTGTTCCACATTTTGCCTCTAGTCGGATTAATATTGGATCGAGTTGGCCCAATTTAGCATGTAAAATCAGTGTCGGTCGCCGCCAAAAGAGCACTTTGGTTGTTCAGCAACAAAACAAAGAGCAAAAACAAAAACTGAAGTGACAAAACCAAGAAAATTATTAAAGTCAAGAGGGAACACAAAGAAGCTGGCTGTAATTTTGTTGAATTTCCAAAATATTTGCAAAAGATATGCATTATAAAACTCTCAGATTTTGGTGAATGGTGATTGGTACTAAACTCTGTCTGGCTGCCGTCCATTTGGTGTGTTCACAGGAAGCTTCTTGGTCCAGACGGGACCTAGCACATGGCAAGAACATTTGTTTTTTTTGTTTTTTTTTTCCGAACTTGTTTTCTAAATGTTATAAAAATATTTCTTATACAATACATTGTTTTAAAATACTAAAATGTCAATAAAAGTCACTTTGTTAAACTGCATAGTTGAATTTTCAACATCAAAAGTCAGAGATCAACATCCCATAATGCAATCCCTAACGGTAAATAAACGTAAAACACCTGTGAGTTGCAAAATACATAAACTGTAAATTAACAGATACATTTTTATGCTCATTCATCATGCTAACCATGCATTTTCATTGAAAAACAAAAAAACTTTTTTTTAATCGGAATGTCTGTTTGTACAGTATGTGGGTGTAATGCTAAGCTCATACTTACATTTAAGTTCAAGGTTTAAAAAAACAAACAAAAAATATGGTATAGATTGGATAGATGACAGGAATTGTTAAAGCTTTACTTACCACAAGACATCACTAAAGCATGGAGGGTAGGGTTTTTTTGAAAAATCTTTTTTCTCAAAAGCCAATTCTCGTAAAAGCTATTTATGCAGGCAGAGGCAAGGTCAACCGCCATAGATCTATAAAAACTGAGTGATGTATTAATTTGGTCTCGAAACTCTTGTGAATATGAATGCAATGGCAGTGAACCTTAATGCAGTTAGCCATTGGATTTGAGATGTATGGCACATGTCTGCTGAATGCATTAACCAGAGCACTTGATACTTAATGCAATTTTTCATACATATTCCCGTTGTTTGCATTTCAGCACAAACTGAACATCACAGAGCGAGAGGAAATGGATCATGCTGATTTTTGTTTTGATAGTCTATATCAGAGGGTAGAATTGCGTATTATCAGAGGTGATCATATTAGCATAATTGAAGAAGCGCTTCATAACTGCAGCACCATATAATCAGAACCTTAATATCTGGCAGGGGTTTTAACTGTGCCATGCTGGATAACCCAAGCCTATAAAAAGCATGATTAGGCACAGCAGAAGCCCAAGCAAGTGCGTGTTTGCGTGCGTGCGTGCGTGTGTGTGTCTAAGAAGGAAATAGAAATATAAGCATAAGCTGTATTTGTATTATAACAAAAGACCAGTTAATTCATACATTTCTCAAGGGGTTTCATTTATTCCTTATTTTTATTTTATTTTTTCATCATCATCCATCCTGACTCATCTGTTTATCTATACATACATTATTACATAATCCATCCATTCATTCATCTTCTACGTTCTTCCATACGTATATTCATATTTTGTACTTCCATCCATCCATTCATCCAGTGATTTGGAAAGCCATACATTATTCATATGATTGATTTTCCTTAATCATTGCCAAAGAGTTAATAATTGCAGAAATTCCCTTGAGTATTTAAACAGCTTGTGTGTGTGTGTGTGTGTGTGTGTGTGTGTGTGTGTGTGTGTGTGTGTGTGTGTGTGTGTGTGTGTGTGTGTGTGTGTGTGTGTGTGTGTGTGTGTGTGTGTGTGTGTGTGTGTGTGGGGGGGCGTGTGTGCGTGTGTGCATGCATGTGTGTATTACACAGCTGCAGACGTGTTAAAGAATTTGTTGTAAAATAATGTGAATCACAGTATGCCATGTCAGAGTGAATCAGATGCATATATAAATACATGATGAAAAAACAGTAACAGAGATCTTACATTTATCAATAGAAATAAAAATGTTGGCTTTAAAACAATAAAAGTAATTTGTGCTTTACAGTATACTGTCTTTAATTTAGTCTGCAGAAATGTTTAAGAGATATTTGCAAGATTAATATGCTGTAAGATTTTATTGCACTGTAAAGAGTCAGCATTTTCAGCTGAAAATACTCAAACTCTTTTGAGAATAAATCTTGATGTTGGCTCTGTTCCAGACCTTAGTACACTGTCTTGGTATCTAGATAGGCAGATACTTTCTGAGGCAATATCCTAACTGAAATATATAGCCCCAAGTGACTGATTTAGATTATTCCATTAACACCAACCCACATTTACTGAACCAACCACACAAACAGGTGCACAGAAATCTCATAACACATAGTTTATTTCAGTACAGAACTTTACATTAGGATGCAGGACTACAATAATAGTCCATTTTTAAAGCAGTTGTTCTCCCCGAATTAAAAACTGTCCTAATTTACTAAGACATTTATTCTTATAAACCTAGGCATTTTGAAAATTCTAATACCATTGATTGTGGCCATCAAAAGGTGCACACACACATACTTGCATCTAAGTTTTCTGAGGCCTCTCAATAGGCGGGATGTAAAATATATACTGTATACACTGCTTATTACTGTAGTTTTACCCTACCCCTACCCCTAAGCCCAACCCGCACATGAAACCTGTGGCAAATTTTGAACATCAAAAGACCCTGTTAAGTAGGGTTGGGTACCGAAACCCAGTGCCAATATGGCACCGGTACCTAAGTAACCGGTATGTACCGGACCCAATCAGCATATGAAATCCGGTGTCAGAAGAAGCATCAAGAGGTGCATTAAAAGCCAAGATAGGTACACGTTGTGTCACACCATCTCGAAACATTCTAAACAACTTTGAGGGTTATGGACACCGTCATCGATGTTAGTTGTTTGTTCTTGTTGCTTAGAAGGCAAAGCGTGCAGTACAGCGCATCCGGTGACATCTAGCATTTTCAGTGACTACGTTTACATGGACATCATCAGTAATCAAATTATTTGCCTTAATCTGAATAAGACAATAATATGATATGAGTTACTTTTTGAATGTTCCTTTCATGATCCCGTTTAGCACAAAGATCGACTAACGACATTGCGTCACCACGATATTAATGTTTCCTCTGGAGTTTCATGTAATTTCGGGTAAATTTTTCGACTTTCATTTAGGAACATTTCATTTATGCCCCCAAGACAAACTGAGGTATTGGATGTGAGTATGAAGAAAGGACTGCTGGAAGAGTGTTGTTTTAATGGAATTTGATACCGCACGCCGAATGGAAAGAAACACTTCCGCATTTCGCGATGCGGGTATCAGTGGTCCTCTACTGACTCGGTAGGTGCAGAGAATAGTGTCAAACAGCTTACATACTAACAAACTAATTTTCATGCTAACAAACAAATGATCAAAAGAAATATATTAAGGTAATTCAAATATGTAAATAAAATATGAATTAATGTATACTTTAAACTTTAGTTATATTGATAAATTAAAACGATAAACAAAATAAAATTGTCAAATAAAATGTTTTTCCACCATAATTTTGTGGCTCAAAAGTATCGGTTCAGGCACAGTTTTGGCACCGGTACCGTTTTAAAAGTATTGATTTAGCACCAGTATCAAAATAACCCCAAACCCTAAGATTCCCAACCCTACTGTTAAGTATGATTATTAAGCATTTTAAATTACGAGGACATATCCTCATAAACCACCTTAATAGAATACGACTAGGTCATACCCATGTAATTGTAAATTTCTGTGTCCTTGTAAACCACAAACAAGTACACACACAAACTTGTGAACTGCATTTGAAGCCATAGAATAGCTTTTTGAATGGAATATGTCAATAATTTCCAATATAAAATATTTGTTTATTGAAAATGTTGCTGTTTGTCACAGGTGTCAAAATGTCAAGTTGACACCTAAATTTTACCTCTGAGTAACACCAAATTGCTTTCTTTCTACCAAACATGATGATGAGATTGCCTTAAAATGATGTCTTAAAATGGTAGCTCATTTAGTTTGGCAACAGAGCTAATGTCTCACAGCGTTCCAGAAAATTCTATTATGTCGAAATGCTTTTTTTTCCAGATGTCATTGTCCTTTCCCATATGTTGTGCATCCAGGGTTTAGCCAAGGGGAAGGTGACAGTCTTTGCCCCATCATGTGCTAAAATCACTGTAACTGGATAGTCGGCACCAGCGGATGGCTTTTATGGAACCCCCTTAAAGATTCCTATTAAAACCTGTATATGGCCAGAGATGATTTGTCTGTGGGTGAAATTGGATTAGTTGAACTGTAAAGCTTCAACGTCGTGCTTGAGACTCACTCTATCTCTCTGGCTCTCCGCCATTAAACAGAGAGGGAGAAAAGAGGGGGAAAAAACTTAAATTGCATTGGTGGAAGTGGTCATGGCGGACACCTTTAGTGGGATCCAATTAGTTTTTATGTGGAGTTGGCAGTCTGCGGTGGGCGAGGGTTGAGTCTATAGAGAGTTTGGTGTCTGGGAGTATATCAGATATAGTGCTGTAGATAATATTAAGTGTGATTTGATGATATTTTGGGGACTATGTGAGGGTTGTTGTTTTTTGGTTTGTACTCATGCCTACAAGTGCACCAGCATATTTTATTTAATATTACAGAAAATGATTGCAGATTTATCTATGCATTTAGCAATCAAATATTACATGCCAAAAGAGAAAAGACTGGATGCTCTTAGAGGTTTAGAGAAGAAACAAACAAACAAAAAATATCAAGACAGGAGTTCTCAGAAAGAGAACTTTTAAATTACATTTACTTAGTACATTTTCATTATCACATGAAATACTTGATTCTGATTGGTTGATCATGACATTCCAAGGTATGTTATTCTCAGGTATGTTATTCTCAAGGTATGTTATTCTCATTCCAAGGTATGTTATTCTATATATACATAAACAATTTTACAATTACTATACAGCAAGTAGCTGTGTAATAAGTGGCATAATATACATCTAGCAGGTTGTTTTTTTCCAGAATAAAGCCTCTCCACCACTCTAAAATCTCTAAAAGCCTCTCTAAAATCTCTCCACCATGCATTGCTCTGCTGATAAGGCTGCCAGGATTTATTCTACAAGATTAACCATCTGGATGTACATTATTCCCTAATAAATGTGCTATGAGTTAAAGGAATAGTTCACCTAAAAATTTAAATTCACTGACTATTTATTTCTGTGGAACGCAAAATAAGATATTTGGAAGAATGCTGAAACATACAAAGTTCATCACACACACAGACACACACACACACACATGCACACACATCGGACACACACACACACGTAGGCACAAACAACGCGTGTTTAATATCCACTGCTGTATGGATATCCGTTATGTTAATGTACAAAATAAACCTGATTTAACGTCCATGAACCGGGATTGAAGTGTCTTCTTTTATAATTGTACTGACACGCAGCTGTGGTGATAAAGTTAAGCTGAAGTAAATCGCTGTAATTCATTACACACATACACTGTTTTAAAAACGTTTTAAACTTGTAAAACTCATTCTTGATCACATTTGATGATGATTAATGATTACAACGAGCCAGACAGATCTTTTAATCCTGGTTGCTTTGCACACATCCTGTCTTGTTAATATGATTATACTCATTACTACGAAGACATGTTAATACGCAGCTGTCAATCAATTCTGTGGGCGAGGAAACCGCACTCCTACTTTAAGTTGCGGTCAGCCTCTAAATGGGAGAGATTTGGATCCTATTTTAACATTAGGAAATTTGAAAAAAGAGACTTATTGTCTTTATACTACCCCAATATAGCTGTGGACACACTATACATACACACAGTTCTGTCCATACAGCTTACATATGATGATTTTTATCATAGGTGCCCTTTAAAGTAAAGTGTCATGTAGGGAATTCTGGGAAAGTCAATTTTCACTTATTCACTGTATATATTAAGCAAACTCACTGTTAACCAGGTTACATATTTTTCATGTAGCAATTTTTATCGTTTTTTAACCACTTTTTAACAGTGCAAAGTGTTAGCATTTTTTTAAGACTCATAATTGATGAAAGCAGTCCAATCCATTGTAACCATGAGCCTGCGCATGTAGAACATACATCCCTTGACAGAATATAACACCCTGACAAAGTGCAGTATTCACTGACACTTCCTCACGCAGCAGTTAGACAGCTTACGGCGCCGTTCCCTTGCATTTACCTTACATTAGTATTTATATAAACACCGTCTCCCAATCTTTATCTAGCACTCCCAGTTTGCTGCCAAGTTGGTACGGTTTTCTGAGAGCACAATCTTCGCCTGTAGCAAGAAGTTGAGCACCAGAAGGAGGCAAATATGTGAATTATTCATCCTAGTTTCTATTATTTATGATTTTTGTATAAACTTGTATCATGCAGTAGATATTCTGTGATGTTTCAGACTTTGGAGTGAGATTTTGTTGTTTACCGCCGTTTGGGCAGTGAGGGGACGACACATTTTCATGTTTTGACTTGTAAACCTACCTGTGGAAGTGCATGTGGATCTGCAGGATTACTTCACTGGCTGTCCCGGTTATTCAAAGCACTTTCAACCTGATTTGTAAAGTGGAAGGTAAAGCTCTGTCAAAACTCTGGTAAACTGTCTACATTGAGAGAATTCTTATCAACTTGAAATCCGAATAACTCTGCTTCAATCACATCTGTCTGTTTTGAACAAATATCCTATCTCATGTGATGCATGTATAAGTTTTTAACTTAGAAATACATTTTTATGACGTTTTGGGGTTAGCATGTTGCTAAGCTAATACCATGTGGCCCAACAAACTCACAGCACACGCTAACGTAAACTAAAACTATTTTAGTTGACATCTTTTAAAATGTTATGAAATATTTAATAAACATCTATCTGGTCTCCATCCAACATCATGGATAAAGAGCTTGGCGTAGTTCATTCTGGGCCAGTTACATTAGATGCTGAATTAGAATCTTGTAAGGCAGAATAGTTTAAACTCTAATATCTCTCAAATTTCATCTGGGGTGATTTGTTTTTTCTTTTCTTCTTCTTCTTCTTCTTCTTCTTCTTCTTCTTCTTCTTCTTCTTCTTCTTCTTCTTCTTCTTCTTCTTTTTCTTCTTCTTCTTCTTCTTCTTCTTCTTCTTCTTCAGTTGTAGTATCATATTTTGATACAATATCAGGTTGGGCATTTTAATAGTTATAGAGCATACCAATTTGAAAGCACAATATCATTCTGGACTAAAAAGAAACCCATACCTTCATGATAGTTTCCAGTTAAAATACACATGCAGTGAAATGGAAGACACATGCATTACTTTTTCAGTTTCATAATTAGGTTTACAATTAAAAAGACTTTTGTTTCCAATAAAGTTTACTGAAGATTTTCAGTTTCATTGGCAGAAGCCAGTTTCAACACTCACAAAGATTTTGTAGGCCGCTCTGCTTACAATCTCAAAACAACAACAATTATACTCTCTCATTAACTGCGTCATACATATATGTGTATTAACCTGATTGGTTAAAACACAGATAGACTTTTCCACGTGTGTGTGGGCATAATTCCAAACAATATCTCAATGATTATTTTAGGCGTCAAGCATACAAAGGTCAGACATAACAGAAGGATATTTCTGTGGTCAGGATAATCAGAACTGAAATTCAGCTCGTCTTCATGTCTCCACCGATGTCTCCACACGCACGTAAACAAAGAATACTTATCTACTTCAAGGCTGTCCTGCTCTCTAGCAGGCACCTTATCAGAATAGCAAAATAAAGATAGCAGACTTAGAGACAGCTTCTCTTATATCAGACTAACTTAAACAAAAGTATTAATTCTTTCACACAGTACAATTCTAGTTCAAGAAGCATCAAATGTCCAGTTCCACTCAAGAGGTCTCCATGACCTCTGACCTGACTTGGTAGATCCTGAGAAAACATATCATTTGGCATAAAGAAAAGCTACGGCACACATATCATTCCAGTTTTACTGTGAAGAGGGATTACACTAAGGTAATAATATAATCTAAGTCCTTAGACATCCCTTTTTATTAATAATTATAAAGACATAAGAAAGGATACATGTTACTCCATTCTCTTCAATGCATTCACTCATTCATTCTTATTAGGGTACGGGTTAATATTAAGTGGGACATTATGTGTAGTGTAATAAAGCATTGACCTTTTAGTGGCACTCGCTAGACATTTCATTTCCAAATTTCCATGAGCCATTAAAACAACGTAATAAAAATATTGACATATTCTTTATCTGTTTTTCTACAAATTGAATACACATTTAGCACCACTTTCTGGAAATTAAATGTTTAAAGTGTTGCGAAAGAGCAATGTAATATTCTTTTGAACAATTGTAAAGTTTTTACTGGTGCCAAAAATGGACACCATTTATATTTCTTATGTTTTTGTGTTGTTTTCAACCCAATATTACATCATATGAACACATTACAAAGAAAATAAGACTTTACTACTATGGCCATTACTATGGGCATAGTAGTAAAGTCTACTATGGCCTCTGGAATGCCAACCATAACAGTAGAGTAAAATCAGCACACAACACGAAAGTGAAAATGCATCATTTATTATTATTTTTTTTTCTACTGTCGATTATAAAGCACAAATAAGAACAAAACAGAGTGCCTCATTATCCCACACAGGGTGTCTATATGTATAATTGGCTCTCATTTGCATAATCATCGCCCACCATTTGCTGTCTCCATATGTTGAGGTATGTATAATTGAAGATGCTGAAAAGCATTTTCTTCTTCTCTAAAAGCGTTTGAGGCTGATGTTATTTCTTCTTCTCAGTCCCTCGTTTCTTCCCTCGCTCATCCTCTCCAATCTTCTCTTCTCCTCCCCATCATCTCACAAGAGGATATGACTGCAGGGTTGGCGGACTTTAACTCTAATTGGTGACTCTATTAACTGAAAGACAAGGAATAAATGGATGAGACAATCACAGTCTTTGTTTATAAAAGCATACACTCACTGCATGCAAACACCTTGCCTCTGGTTCTAATACGTTCTTCCTCGTAGCGTGTTCGAAGCTCCCTTGGATTAAAAAAAGGCATGCAGCCTCATTTCCTCACACACAACTTAAAGCTCAGTGATGCAAATACACTGGAGAAACTCGTGTAGCATCACCTCTGGAGTGAAAGAGGTCAAGTGTTTGATCATTTCATCCAATTGGGGATGTAATTTCCGTAATATTTGACCTTTCTGTCATGAGTTTAAATTCTTTACATCAGTGTTTCTCAGCCTGTTTGACCCCCCAGGCTCCCTATTGTCGGCAAGAATATACAGTATAAAGACTTTTCCACTTGTTCATGCTTTTCTGGTCAAGGATTAAGGATAGGAATTTTTGCCTGATAAAATATGTTTAAGCTTAGCAAACAAATAGTAGCCTCATATATATGCGTCATATATAAGCCTGAAATTATTCATACCCCTGGCAAATTCTGACTTTTACTTTTATTCAACCAAAGTTTTTTTTGACTGGAAATGACACATTCTTCTCCTAAAAGATATGTACAAGAGGCATCATTGTGGGGAAAAAAAATATTCCTCAGCTTTTATTTACATTTGAACTAAAACGTTAAGACAGAATTTGCTAGGGGTATGAATAATTTCAGGCTTGACTGTATATGATTTTTTTTTAATGGACAGTAAATTTTGTGCAGTGTGGATGGCATCTGGATATTTATTTTACAATATATTACTGCAAATGCATTTCCAACATCTTTTCCCATATAATCACTTATAATTCAGTCATTTATGCTAAGCTAAGCTAAAGGTGCTCCCATCAGACCTAGAGATCAGATAAATGGATTAAAAAATGGTTTGCTGGAATTGAACGTATTATCTATAGAACACAATCCTTAACGTCAAATTTCCTTCAAAAACACATCTTCTTCACATTGGAAAAGCTCACATGACTATGTGACCCTGAGAGAGAGGTCAGTAGAGAAAAGAAGGAAAGACAGCAGGATGGATGATGTCAGCGTGTGCCACTGCCTCTGGCCATCAGAATGTGTTGAATGCTTGTTGGGCTGATCCCAGATCAGATGGTTTGCTGTCAACTTAATCCTCTGTAAATATTACTGTGGCAAGGGTAAGAGAGAGAGTGAGAGAGAGTGTGACTCAATTTGTCTGAGTACACATGGAAGCAATGCGTGGACAGAGATATGAGATATGAGACAAAACACATGGTCTGAGGCAACGTGGAGCATGAGTCATGTTTCATATCTTAAATTAGGTTATTTGTAGAATTTAGCAGTGTTGTGAAAGTTCCTTCAAATAAGTAAAAAATTACTAATTATATCATTAAAATGATATTTAAATTACTATATGAAAAGTTACTTGATTACTTAATAAGGATTTTAATTACTTTACACAATACTACATAAATCCCAATAAATCTCAATGCATAAACAATGAAAGTTAAACTCTAAATTCTTTACTTTTGAGGTAAACATAGCCTTTTAGCTTTATTATAAATCTCACTACTTAAGCTCATAATAGCAAGCATAACATTTAATTAACAAACAGAATTACTCCATAAAAAAAGTAAGTTAAACATAGTATCAAAACATGAACCATTTCAAAGCAATGAAACCATATTTTATAAATATCATATCTACACTCTTTTTTTGAGAGCGAGAGATACTAATGGTCTAATCCAATTCAGTGATCTATGCTAAGCTAAGCTAAAAGTTAAAGCTAAAGCTCCCGGAGATTGACTGAATGGATTAAAAAATGGTTAAACTCAATTGTTAACTCCAGAGGAGCCTATTTACTGATTGTGCCATTTGAAGTTAAATTAATATGTCTTATGTTATATGTTTTCAGAAAAGTACTGATTTTGACAGTATAAGTTTTACAGAAGTTTTACAGTATAATTTCATGTTCAAGGTCATGAAACTACAAAACGATTCATAAAAATGTAATGCTGTGATTTTTGCTAAATATCCTGTGTTCAGTTATCAGATGTTTAAAAAGTCACAGATTCACATTTTCTTCTTTAGAAACATATTAATAAAAAAATGGTAACACTTTATTTTAAGAACCTATTCTCACTATTAACTAGATATTGGATATTGGCTGTTTATTAGTAGGCCTACTTATAAAGAACATATTCTGCATGATCTTATTCTACATCTGTCATCCTACGATATATACTGTATAAAAGCCAACTACTACCTTAACAGCTAATGATAAGCGACAAATTAGGAGTTTTTTTAGGATAGTTAATGGTTTGTTAATAGCAAAAGTGGTAAATAAAGTGCAACCATCAAAAATATAAAACAAATACAATATTATATAGAGTTATAAAAAAACTAATGGCAAAAGGATGGTGTCATAATAATTCATTTATGAAGCAGTTTATTGATTTGATAAAAGGTAAAATAAGGTTTAAACAGTATGCATTAAATGTGTGGCTATCGTATAGTATAGTATAGTATAGTATAGTATACACATAGTATATAGATAGTACATTTGCCATCACCTATACATATTCTTGATTCATATGAAAGATTCCCATTAAAAATACAATAAAATAAACCCATCTAGTGCATGCATCCTTCTTGC
The DNA here is from genome assembly GCA_903798125.1 of Danio choprae. Classification (NCBI taxonomy): domain Eukaryota; kingdom Metazoa; phylum Chordata; class Actinopteri; order Cypriniformes; family Danionidae; genus Danio; species Danio choprae. The sequence continues at coordinate 3,109,322 of CAIGQW010000596.1, forward strand.
CTGACTGAGCGCTGATGTTTTCCACATCTCCAGATGAGCAGCCGGAAATATATCCAGGGACGCCCACTGCACCTTCTCACCCTCTCCCGGATGGCATGAGATTAAAGGAAGAGGGTCAGACAGATTGTTGAGGTTACATCTCAGATAAGATCAGAAATGTGTTCACTGTCAAAGCGCTTTAAATTGCATATATTTTTTTCCAAGCTGTTGCTTCTTTTCCTCCACTAAGCCTTGAGTGAATGCTCAGATCCCTGTATGCCTCTGAAGTGAGAGGAAAGCAAAGCTCTTTTTTTGTCAACATCCAAAAAGGTAAACAAGGAAGGGAGAGATATCAAGCAGGAGAGATCAAACATTCGATTGGAGAGAACACACCCTACCAGTCACCAGAAGCTGTGCATGTCAAAAGACGAGACAGGGGTGTTTATAAGGACATAAAATGTGATGTCCTTGCATATGGGTGTAAATTTTTTACAGTTGTTTTGAGTCTTTTTTTCCTAGGATCAAAGAGTCATTGTAATTCACTTTGTCAAATGTTCCTAAGGTGAGATCTTTGATTCTTTTGGTGAACCCAATTTGTGTTGTTGTTTCCGTGTATACATTCTTTGAATTAAAGCGATATTTCAGCCTAAAATGAAACTTTTCTCACTATTTACTCACCCTCAAGTGGCTCCAAACCTTTAATAGTTTCTTTCTTCTGTTGAAGACAATGAAAGATATTCTGAAGAAAGCTGAAAACCAGTAACCACTGACCTTCATAGTAGCAAAAACAAATATTATGGAAGTCAATGTTTACAGGTTTACAGCTTTCTTCAAAATATCTTCTTTTGTGTTCAACAGACGAAAGACAAGTAAAGGATTAGTAAATGATGTAATGTCATGATTATGAATGGTTCATGACAGCCTTATGAACACCCCCTTCAAGTAAATTGTTACCCTATTGGCCTGGCATGCATTATATAATGTCTGTAGTCATTTTCACAATGTTACTAAGGATTGTTTTGACAATGGTGACATTTGACATAGAAAGAAACACATTTACTTTTTTAAGTACAGAGTTCCTTTTTATGTACTTTAGACGCCTAGAACAGATTCATGTTTGTGCAACAGTCTCTGAATTGTACAATATTAAACTAAGCCACCAGTCATTCAGTATTATTCGTTTGAGGAGTAAATTAATGGTATACATTCGCACATATGGCTTTGTCGAATATTTTAGCGTAGCATACCATCACTGAGTTGTTAGAAATACATATGCACCAAGATCAATGTGCTGCAATCACTTTTTAAACCAATTAATTGAAGCAAAAAGTCTGAAAGAACCACTTTGACATCCTATCCTTATTTGTGAATGACCAAATTAATAATAGTCAAATTAAAATGTAGCTCTATTGAACTGAAACAGGGTAATACAAAGGGAGTAGACAACATTTGATTGACCCCTTTATAAACTTTGAAATTTATTTGCAATGTACCTTACAATGCATCCGTTCTTAAATTCAATTCTCAGACTTAGTTTTGTCTGAAGTTAGTTTGGTATGTAAGTTAGTGGTACTGTAAATATTGTCATAAAAAATGATTTCTCCGTGAGTTGTATTTGCTTGGACAGTATGCAGGAGTTTGATGACTAAATAAATGGGCCAAGAGACACAATCATTCCCTCATGCCTCAAATGTGTTTGCTTCGTAAGCATCTTTTGAGATCCACTGAATAACCCACTGAGGGGATTCCACCGCCCATTTCCAGAGTCCCCTCAGGCTATCAGTCGTAGTAAAGAATGACTGAAAAAGCCACAAATCTATATGAATTATTAATATCAGTGCATCTGTTATATGGCAGATTCTCAACTGTGGTTTTAAACGCTCAGAGTTAACAAATAGACAGTGACGTATCACAGTAATGTTTTTCTTCCTCGCTCACGTCTTTCTTTCCTCTCCAGCATTAATAATACCAGTGTGTCAATACGCCTCTTGGAGGTGTAGCTAATAATGGATTTCTTGGGAGGGCAGGGCTGTTACCGTTTCACTGGGCTAGCAGGTCGATTTGCTGCTTCTGAAATCAATCTTGCATGTCCACTATCAATCACCGTGAAGCACAGAGCTCTCACGTCCTTGAACTTTTCTGATTTGTGGCTTCTTAGCAGTTGAAAGAGCCCAACACATTGTTAATCTTGTTTGTATTTCCTAGCTCCATTGAAAACACAAAAACCACCGGTGTGCCTCAGGGGTCAATATTAGGCCCAATTCAATTGTAAATCTTCTTACCCTTTTCTTTTACCGAATGCTCATTGTTTCTTGTCCCAAGCCCATGATAGTGAACTCTGCTTGGGTTTAGTTTGGGGAAAGTGCACTGAAAGCAAATTTCGCATCTCAAAGGTCCTATTTATCTACTCCCTGTTTTTATTTCTAGCCGTGTCCGGGGTAATCCAGCCTCATACAAAGCATTAGAAGGACTTTGCCATTTCCTAATTGACTAATGGTCAGATTAGGAAGGACACAATGGACCTCGCTGACACAACCTCTCGCAGTGATAACAGATGGATTACGAATTGAAATAGGACAAGCAGAGCGGTAGTACTGTGAAAACATTGCCTCACCCGATCGGAATGAGATCAGAATCGCTTTGAATGACAGGTCTCTCAAGCTCTTTTCCAAAGTATAGTGAGTCTCTTTGCTGTCTACTGACTACATCGACAGCTACACTCTAAGGCAGCATCTTAACTGAAATGGAACTTGTATGTGACTGGTTTAGAATGCTATTTATAGGCAAGCAAGTCTGCATGGAGCACAAATCACAACCCTTATATGAAGTGCACAGAAGACCCAACTCAATTTATTCAGTACAGTATGACATTAACATGTTGCTACATGGTACTCCAATAAGCATTAAAAACACATGACTGTTTTTTTCAACACAGGCTCATTCTGAAAACGTACAGCTATATACATTTCTGGAGAGCGCCAAATGCATCGAAGGAGCTACGTTTTTTGCAGTTTTTGTTTTCGCAAATCCACCAGAGACCACTGTGTACGATTTTCATTCATTGATTTTCTTTTCAGCTAAGTCACTTTATTAATCAGGGGTCGCCACAGCGTAATGAACCGGCAACTTATCCAGTATATGTTTACGCAGCGGATGCCCTTCCAGCTGCAACCCATCACTGAGAAACACCTATACACTCTCATTCACACACAAACAGTACGGACAATTTAGCTTACCCAATTCACCTATAGCACATGTCTTTGGACTTGTGGGGGAAACCGGAGCACCCGGAGGAAACCCACTCGAACACGGGGAGAACATGCAAACTCCACACAGAAATGCCAACTGACCCAGCCGATGCTCGAACCAGAAACCTTCTTGCTGTGAGGCGACAGTGCTACCCACTGCGCCATCGCACCGCCTGTATGATTTTTCAGATCTCAAATTTCTCTCGCGAGTGCCATTCACACCTGCTCTGACTGTCGACTGACTGACTGACTGACCGATCGACTGACCCACCCTCCTCCTTCCCTAAACCCAACCAATAGTATTTTAACAGCAACGATTGACCCTATTATGAGCCTATGTTGGGGGTTTTTCACTGCAATTCTATGCAGTAAAATGTTCTTAACACATACTCTAGAATTCAAATGGATTTACAGGGTTTCTTGTGCATGGGTTGGAGTAAAATGATAATATTTGCAGTAACACTTTACAGTAAGATTTCATTAGTTAGTGTTAATGTATTTACTAACAAAAAAAAAATGAACAATATGTGTATTACAGTGTTTGTTAATCTTTGTTAACATTAGTTGGTGAAAAGTCATTGATTGTTAGTTCCTGTTATCTTGCAGTGCATTAACTTATGTTAACAAGCATATTTTAATAATTCATTAGTAAATGTTGAACTTAGATTAATAAATGCTGTACAAGTATTGTTCGTTTTTATTCATGTTTGTAAAGTGTGGCCAGATTATTTCTTTCGAATTTTAAATTAATGTATTGTCATTTAGATTTTAGAAGTTGAAACATTGAAAAAATCTAATATTTGAGTAAATGTTTTAATGATTCATTGAATATTCTTTGCACAACATAATTTAAGTTGTTGTTTGTTTGTTTTTTTTTGTCTTTTTTTCTCTTCTTTTAAATTATTTTTCATAAATTCTTACTGACCCCACACCTTCAAAAGCGAGTGTGTTTTACTATAGATAATAATAATAATAATGATTAATATAATAAAACTGTTAAAACAAGCTAATTTTATCTAAGAAGCAAATTGCAAAACATATTACTACTTCTTGTACTTTTCTTTCCCATTTCAATACTGGAATGTGATAAAAGTCTATGGAGTATTCTTTTAGTAAATTAGTACATTTTAATGGATATTTATGAGAAAACAAGAACAAAAAAAGTTTATTAATCATCTTACAAGGCAGCATTTTATTGCTGCCTACCTTTTTGGATAAATATTAACATTGGAATCATGCCTATGATGACTCTCTTCTCATGCCTCCTCTTCAGTTTCCCTCTCTTTCATTGCTTCCCCATCTCAAGCGCTTGCTACTTCACATCCTCAGAGCACCGAAGCCCAATCAGCAATCATTGTACCACCCATATCTCACAATCTTACCAAAATAATACAGCTTGTCCTCAGTAAATGGGTTGGTGGTTGCAGATTGCTATTGCCAGTTCCTTTTGCAAGGCATTAATAACAAGCTGTAATTTCCCCTGATGAATCACAGCGCAATGTTGTCATATTGTCTCATAAACAGGAGGCAAAAGAAGTAGGTCACCATCTTTCCTCATCACCAGCCACTTTCTTTGTCAGGGATTTACTTGCAGTGGCGCTTTCATACACAGGCGGGCCTGGAATGGAAGCCATAAGGTTCATTTTCCTTAATGTTTTCAGATGACCACTGTAAGTTTTTGTATTTTCTTGCTTTGTTGAATACACCACAGGTGTACCCTAAGGGTCAATAATAGGCCCAATATTTTTGTAAATGATATAGTATTTCAATGTAGTTTTAAGTGAATTTTCATGTATTTTTCTGGCCTATGAATCTTTAAATCATATCTATATTACGTTTACTACTTGTACAAGGCAATTAACCACTTATTACACAAAATGTAAAAATTAGACACAAAACATTATTCTGAGTCATAATAGATTATGACTTCTTTAAATAAACGTAAGTCTAACAGAAACAAAGTAGCTGAATGGAGCTGATGGAGCATACACTAACCCACTAACATATGTATTAGTCAATCACAATATGGCACCAAACAGCCTAAATGCAGTTGACAAACAAAAATGGCTGAATGGAGCAGATGGCGCATACACTAGCCTACATATTATCCAGTCACAAGATGGTGATGGTGAGTCATGACTGAGAAGCATATTGGTGTGGATATATGTATATGGATAAAAATGTATTCACTGACTGTCGAGATGATTCGAAGTGCCCAGATGAATTAGAATCAAGTATTCCAGATACCCATGTATTAAGTATATGTAATCAGCAAACCATAGGGGAACTATCAGCAACTATAAATATATACATTTACATTAAACAGTTTTAAATGACAAACATTTGAGTTTGGTGTAAATAAAAGAGTGTCCTGGTCACACTCTTATTTTCATCACCAGCCACTTTCTCTGTCAGTCATTTTCTTGCAGTGGTGCTTTCATGCACAGGCGGGCAGAACAGGAATGGTAGCTGTAAGGGTGATTTTCCTTAACGTTTTCAGATGGCCACAGTATGTGCCATGACTTTGAAGAGCAGGACAAGAGTTGCCCGAAGTCTTTCTTTAGAGTCTGTCGCATCACAGCGGCTGGTCCTTAGATCAAGAAGATGGCAATCTTGTACAGTATCTCCCAGCAAGACCAGACAGAGAGCCTTAAAAATCAAGGAAACGAGACAGAGTCCATATCGCAGGCTTTAGAAATAGTCCATAGGCATTTTTTTGGGTTCACTTAGTGCTCCGTCCTGACCTCGGCTCGCTTGCCAAAATGATTCATTGCATCCAGCCAAAGCACAGAAGCATGCAACAGAAAGCTGCACAAACCAGATGCTACATCAACTCTCCTGAAGAACAAGCATAATGACTGTACAAGCTTCTCACATGGCTCGATGCCTACTAACACAGTAACAGTAATCCTCTTGGATCAGACCAAGATAATCGCATGCACAAGTCAACAGAGGAAACTCCAGAAGTGATGGATTTCCAGCTAAGCATCTCATATCTTTCCTCGAATGGAAACACGGCATGCTCATACAGTATGCATTCCTGCACATGTTCCTCTGAATTAAGCATTCTGTTTGAGGCTCCACAATGATTTCAGCCTAGTTCCATTTTTATGTTGATAAACTACGCCTTGACAGAAGAGCTGTGGCCTAGTAGCTAGCTCATGTAATCTGTCACGTTACGCGGTTGTTGTGCTCATAAATGTTAGAAGCTTGTGCTCAGGCAAAAGTTCAAGTCTCTTTTATTTTTGCCATTTTCATTTAGTTTTTCATTATTAAAATAGTGAAAATGATTGTCAGTTATAAAGTAAACGCCATTACCATTATGTGTCATTGTAATTTTTTTGCATTTTTTTTGCTTGGTTGAAAAAAGAAAACTATTTAAAAATATATTATTATTATTATTATTATTATTATTATTATTATTATTATTATTATTATTATTATTATTCATTCATTCATTTTCTTTTCGGCTTAGTCCCTTTATTAATCTGGGGTCGCCACAGC
>CAIGQW010000596.1:3116452-3139210 GCA_903798125.1 Danio choprae
CCACCGTGTTATTTTATTTATTTATTTCATGACCCCTGAAATAAAAAACAAATCTTAATGAATCCTAATTTGAAAATAATTATAAAAAAATTAAACATGCTTAACTCGTACCTCCATGGTTATTAAAGTTAATTGAAATCATAAAACTAAAATAGATAGATAGATAGATAGATAGATAGATAGAACAAAGTAGTAGTATTTTACCCAGAATTACAATTAAAATATAAAATATAAATGAGACTTCAACAGTTAACAAACTAATTAAAAAAAGCTACTTGATAATAAAAACAACTTCTATGTTCAATTACTGTTTTAATGTGTGTTTTTATATAAAAACAGATGCACACAAAATAAATGAGATCATCATGTCACTGAGCGTGCGGTCTCTCAGATGTTTAGCTCTGGTCATCCCGCAGTGAGCTTTAGAAACACCCCAGTGCTTTTCTCAACTCACAGCAATTAACACAATCTCCTGGCTGGCTAATTACAGCTCTGATATATCCACATTAACACCTCGCTTTAGCACGTCAACCCCTTGCTGCATGTGCATGCTATTTAAACTGCTCCTTTTGTAATCTCGATTTTGTTTTTAGGAGATTGTAGTAACTCACTTTTTTTAGCTGGTGTAGTTTGTTTAGCCTCTAACCAAACTGAGCTGGCGATCAGATGTTCAGACAGCTGTTATAGCCTGAGCGGATACATAAAAAGGTAGTTTACGTTTTTTTTATTAAGACTAGCATTCAAGATTTACTGTAACAGAATGTTGAAGAAGAAATTTCTAATGCTTTTGTGATGCTATATATGACAAATGGGTCTGAAAATTCTGTTATCATGTACTCTTTCTCCACTTGTCACATTCCTGTTTGAGTTTCCTTCTTTTTTCTGAGCAAAAAAGATTTATTTATTATTAATTAATTTTTCCAAATACAACTTTGAAAATCTGTAGCTATTGACTTCCATAGTATTTGTTTTTCCGACTATGGATGTCAATGGCTACTGGTTTCAGGCTTTCATTAAACTATTATCTTTTGTGTTCAACAGAATAAAGACACTCATAAAGGTTTAAAACGCCTTGAGGATGAGTAAATAGTGAGTCAATTTTCAATTTAGGGTGAACTATCCAAGTTTCATATGCTTACCAAGGATATTTGACAAAAATGAACGAATGAACGAATAAATAAAATTAAAAACAGTAATATCATATTGTCAATAAATATAATTTTAAAGAAATCTAAACTCAATGACCAGCATTTATTTGAAATGTAAACTTAACATGGTAAATTAAAATAAATGTAAATTTTGTTTTTAAATTTGATTGCAAGGTTTTTCACGGGTTAGTGTATTCAGTACATTTAATTGGCGGTTCATTCCGCTGTGGTCACCACTGATACTAAGCCGAAGAAAAGTGAGTGTGTATATTTCTTTATAATATACTTTTTATTTTGTAATTAAAATAAAACAAAATACACACCCACCCACCCTAAAACTACATGTACTTGTATAATGAGATTAATTCTTTAAATTCTTTCTTCTTTAGTTGAAAAATAGAATGTATTACTGTTAAAATGTATTACTCTGCTTCAGTTAATTCATATATAAGTGTTTAATTTATGTACAGTTTTTTAAGGCTAGTATATTATAAGTAACTAGTAACTGTAACTAAAACAAAACGTAATCCCTTACTTTACTTTTTCAGTGAAAAAGTAATTTAATTACAGTATAGTTACTTTGGAACTAATTATACTAACACTGTTTACCACGTATCACATAATCACTAAATCACTAATGACAAAATCCTGGAGGGATTGACTTTTCTTCGAGTTTATCTGAGTGCATTTTTTTTCAGGCTTGGATGTTTCAGTTTGTTTGGACGAGGTTGCATCATTATTTTCACCTTTAAACCTCAAAATCCTTTTTTCCCCCTTCCCTATTCTCTCTTGTTTTTCTATCATTGACAGATTGTCAGATAGCGTATACTGTGTGTAAGAATTAAGTGAACCTGTTAGCCAGGCACCTGTTCTGTTTGGCTCATGTTGAGCTTTGCTATAAAATCCTTTGTTTTGTTGGATGAGCTTTTCTTGCTGCTGATTAACACTAGAACCGCCACAGGGGTAAAATTACCCATGGCTCTTTTTCAAATGTACACAGCAGATTTTCAACAAATATATCCAAATCATTAAGCTTTAATACATTTCTGTTAATTACAATCCCCTGTTGTTAAAATCATTTAAATAAACCCAGATTAAATATGCGGTGTTTATACAGTATATAAGTGGCAGTAGGTGACATTTACCTATATAATGCCTTTAATTTGCTGTATTTTTTTTATGACATTTATGTTTTAGCTTAAGTTACAGTGTATAGTTATGTCAACATGTCCATCTTGGTCTGTTTTAACCTAAAAGCCAATGAATTACATCTGAAATGAGCATAAAAGTTTGGAAAGTAATCAACAGTTTGATAGCATAGATCTGTACATTCTGTCTTAAAGTGAAATGTCATTCAAGAGAAGCAAAAAGAGAGAATCATTGACTGAATAAATATAGTAATAATCAAAATATATGTAACACCTTAACTGTTGATCCCACTTTTTGAACATAGATGTGACAATTTGTGAATGATCGACTTAAATTGTTGCAAATCTTCAGTACCTTGGTGCACAGATTTAACAAATGTAACATCTTTTACTTGACATCTTTTACCTGAAACATCTTTTACCTGAAAATTTAATCCAAGTATTATTAAAAATTATATTTCAAATTTGAAGTATTTCAAGATATTTCAAGTAAAAGAGAGCATTCAGTAAGATTTGTGACATGAAACATGACCACTAGTTGATATCATGTTTCCATTGGTGACCATACAAGGGTGCCCTCAATTTCTGTGTATGGTTTGAAGAATATGAGAATCTTTTGTTTATTTCATAATATGTACTGTAAGACTTGTTCAGACCATTGTTTAAAAAAAACAAAACAAAATGGATGTTATGTTATTTGCTGATTTTATATGTGGATGTGGATTACATTTATCCTATCATTTGTATACATTGTTTTTATGCACAGTGAACCTGCTCTGAAAGAACAGATTCAGGGGTTTGGGGGTATGTTGTAATTTTTATTATTTTGCTGGTGCATAATGTTATTATTTAGATGATCAAAAGTGAGAAAATGTTTGTTTTGGTAATCTTCAATTAAAATCTGACCATTTGCTTCCTTGTTTGGAGTGGTGGTCCTTCTCTGGAGATCCACCCCCTACTCAATATTCAGTTCCAGTTGGAAATACATGAACATACTGAAATAAAAGTCTCAGTAACTTCCGGTTTACCCAGTCTTTAATGCACTGACCTCACAAAGTTTTGCTTAGGTCCCCTATAGAAGCCTAGATGTTTTAACCATATCAACACAGCATTCATGTGCATGGGTAAATTGTACCCGCTGGCAGTTTTTAAGTATACAAAGACCCCTGGCGATTTCATTGTTAAGCCCATGGCTCAAAGCTAAAGCTCACTGACCCGAAATATCTCTCTCTTTTCTCTACAGGTACAACCAGGCAGCCCAGAGAAGGAGAGGTTCCTGGAGTAGACTATAATTTTGTGACCGTTGAGCGCTTTGTGGAGTTGGAGAGAAGTGGAGCTTTGCTGGAAAGTGGAACTTATGAAGGTACGTCAACTGAGTTTCACAATCAGATTTCAAGTTATAGTTTTTGTCCCAATATCTCATTGCTAGGATTAGGGATTTGAGCAAGCCCTAAACTAATTAACCACACCACCAAAGTATTAAACTTGGTTTGGTGCTACAGACATTCACCACTATGTTAGCTTAACCCTTTATAGGGCAGTCATTGAAGTCAATAGAACAACCCTGGAGTGTTACTGTGGATTGTTACAAGACTTTTAAACTTTTATAACAGACAAAAAAAGTCTGTCAGTAAATGTACCATATATGCTGCTCAACAAAAACAAAGTACAGTATCTAAACATTGAAATGGAACAAAATGCCTTTAAAGTTTTTACACCAAAATGGATTTGGCAGTTACTGCGATTTTGACATTCTTGTTTCTTTGAAACAGGACACAATTGAACCCGGAGACTTTGTCATAAACAGAACAGATGTCACAAAGCCTAGTTTAGACTTCAAATCAATTCTGCCCAATTGTGTAGTTACCTCTTTTTGCCTTTCTAGGGCAGTATGGTTCTTGACCCAATAACATAAAAGGGTTAAAAATACTTGCATATACCTATATGAGTGTTGTATATTTTAGATCTCACTAAAATATCATTGGTGTTTTAAACAAATTTTAGGCAAATTTCAGGACGTTGCATTAGAAAATGCTGGATTGAAATGTCAGTTTGCAAATAGTCAGATAAAACGTCTTATAGCCTTACATTAAAGGAGCAAACTTTTTATAGTTTAGTATCAAAATTCAATAGCAATACTCACCACTTATTTTTAGACAGATGTTAGGATTTTGCATACTAACAATGCTGGGTTGAAACTCCAAGATGCAAAGGAAAAGGCTTAGACTTTCGTGGAAGGATGCATCTATTTTGGGATCAAAATATCAGCATACTGATTCTGTTCCCAAATTTTAAGATGAATTTTGAAAAAAGAATGTGGGATTTGTGACATTTGCAATGAAAATATCAGCAGTAGCTATTTTTTCTTTCTATGTTTTTTTTATTTGTTTTTTGAATATATTTTTGGCACATTAAGGTTTTGTAAAACAAAATTATATAAAAAACCAACTATAAAATAAGCCAACAATCCCAACAATATCCCAAGGATATTGCCTAAAAATATTGGACTAAAACACCTTCAATATGCAAATACAGTAAAAAAAATTGCAGTAAAACAGTAAAAAACAAACAAACAAAAAACAAACAAACCATAGATCTATACACATAATGAGAAATCTACATTATATTTGGGCTCATATCCAGTCAATTTTATCTTAATTATACCTGAGACATTGCATTAAAAAGGTTAGACTGAAACACCAAGATGTATATTTATTTTTTACAGTATACTGTATGCTGAAATCTTACTTTTGGTGGATACCTTTTTGTATTCAGCATTATATAGCATTTGCTTAGACCCTACCTTCAATATTTCTCCGTCCATTTTGAAATACCAGAGCCGAAGCTGCTATTAACTCCTAGAACTGTCTGACATGTTTTCTTGTTCACAGACATCATAGATATTTACATTAGATGTCGCCTATGCCGTTGTTGTCTATTGGAAGGAATGCGTCAATAGAGCTGCCATTTTAGTACAGGTGCAGTGGAGGATTGGCCACCTGGAGCCATTGATATATATACACATATATACATATAGCTATGATTGGGAGTTTACCCGGTGGTCAGTATGAAATGTTTTTTTTTTTAATTTCGAAAATTATAATTTGACATAATTTTTCTACATCGATGGGTAAGTGACCGCACAGGCATTGCCGACAAAGAGCGTGTGTTTGTGTGCATGGAAATGTATTATTCTCACTCCCTGTTAAATTTGATCTAATCTGTGTCCTGAAACACACCCCCTCCCTCATTCGTTTGTGAATGAATCCCCATTATGAATGACAATAATACAAGTTTCTGGCACCGCAGCATCTTGTTGTCATACTTAATTTACATTGTTTGCTTATTTATTCAACAAAACTAGCATAAGTCTAGTATTTAGTGCGAGTTGGTGCTACTTTGCCTTATGGTCAGTGCAGTAAGAGACTGTATTATCATCAATAACATTACTTGTTTAGCACAAAAGTTTGTAACATCCAAAAACATAAAAAGCGAATTCTTACCTATGAAAAGTTCTGCCTTTGTGCTTTGTTTTCTTTGTTTGCTCGTTACTACATCGGTACACAACGCAAAAGTCCATCTTCTTTACATTGGCTTTAGTCTTGACTAAGTGCGATTGAATGACATTTGTCCTGAGAGCACTGTACAAATGTGGCGGCGCTATTGATGCATGCTCAGGGTCCGTATGCGATATCTAGTGTATATATATATATCTATGCACAGACATAAGAAAAATACAGATTTTGCTAGCATGAACTTCATCACAACATTTTATCTGCATCCACTAAAGCGCAAGTCATTTATTACGTTCAGTAATGAGCCATAGTGTCTTCCCCAATGGCAACAGCTTGTGTTTGGAAGTAAAAAACACATATTTTTCTTAAGCTTATGCAATGGCAGTGTTATTTCATTCACAATCTTTTAGCGATAATCAGATTTTGTAGAGTCTGTGTGAATAGCAGAGAGCAGACCTTGGGATTGGTGGTAACTGTAGTTAATTCACAGCGCGATTTCAAAAACACCCTAAAGGGGGTCTGATTCTCTGGGGTCTTGTGAGCTTAGCCTTTCTTCACTTCAAAAGTCCAACAACATCATCCTTTGAATAAATATCCATCATGTCCTCTCTCTCTCTTTCTCTGTTTATACCTAGTTTTGTCTCAAACTAGCGCCTGAAAGAGACCGAAGAGAAGTTCCATTTGTGAAAGACATCAGTTGTTAATTCTTGTTTAGAGTTTCTGATAGGGCTGCACGATATTGGAAAAATTTGATATTGCGATATTTCATTTTTCTGAGACAAATATTGCAATATGAATACAGTTTCACAAGATAGTTTAAATAGCACTATTTGACTGTTTTCTGGGAGTCTAACAATATTCAGGTACAAATATTGAATAATCACAATGCAAAAAAATGCTTTTCTTACTTTGCTTTGTATTGTTTCTAGTCCAAATACAAAAACAAACTTTTATTTTAAAAGTTAAAATATTGTTTTGTTTTCACCTTCAGAAGAAATAGTGTTTTTCCTAAACATTATCTGCCAGTGGGATAAGTAAAATAATCTTGTTTTGCTTTGAAATGTACAGTAGATATTTGGACTAGAAACAAGACAAAAAAATCTAAGTAAGAAAAACATTTCTTTGCATAAATCATATAAATTCTGTTTAAATACAGCAATTAAATACAATTCTGTAGCTCCTGGTGAACTATACAAAAAAAAAAAACGATTACTGCTGCTTGTTCAAACTACCAGCTTAAAATGAGCTGAAACAACACAATTCTTACAATTTCTTTGGCCAATTTATTTGCTTTATGTTTAGTCCACTTATATTTGTAAACCATTAAGGTAACTTAAGCGTTTTGTGTTGGGACAACATGAAGGAATTGTGTTTGTCTAACTACCTGGTTATGGGATTTTGAAGTTCCCAGCATGCTTTGCTTGGGATTGAATTAAGAGAGTTTGAAAATGTTTGTTGCTTTGCTCAGTGAGCAATATCTGTCCTAAAATTAGTTCTGAGATCAGTCTCAATCAACTGTATATGTAACTCATGAAATATGCTTAAAAATGGCTCTTTCAGTTCATATAACTTCAAATAAAACTAAGACACTTCAAAATGTTCGACACATAATAGACATACATAATTTTATCAAACCTTTGAGTTTAAGTTAAATAAAAATACAAATATATTTAAACTTTTATTTGATAAAAACATGTTGGACCAACTCAATTTCATTTAATTGTGTAAATAATTTTTATTTTTTTAAAATTGGTGCTAAACAAATTTATTGGATTGAAATCCTGCCCCTTTATTAAATTGAATTCATCCAAATGAGTTATTTTTTTGAGTGTATAATTAAGACTTAACATTCTCGTGGATGTGCACATTATGATATCAATGCTGAAACTTTCTAATAGTGATTTTTGATTTTCGTCATGTATTAAAGAGCTTTTTTGCCATTTGCACTCAAAAAAGATGTTTGCTGATTGTTCAAACTACTTAAGTAAAATGAGCTGAATCAACAATTTTTTTTGGGGGGGGCAGCTTAATTTTTCTATGTACAATCCACTTATTCATTCATTCATTTTCATTTCGGCTTAGTCCCTTTATTAATCTGGGGTCGCCACAGCGGAATGAACCGCCAACTTATCCAGCATATGTTTTACACAGCGGATGCCCTTCCAGCTGCAACCCATCTCTGGGAAACATCCATACACACCCATTCACACTCATACACTACGGACAATTTAGCTTACCCAATTCACCTATAGTGCATGTCTTTGGACTTGTGGGGGAAACCGGAGCACCCGGAGGAAACCCACGCCAACACAGGGAGAACATGCAAACTCCACACAGAAACGCCAACTGGCGAGGCTCGAACCAGCGACCAGCGACCTTCTTGCTGTGAGGCGAACGTGCTACCCACTGCGCCACTGTGAGGCCACAATCCACTTAAATTTGTAAAAACAATTAAGTTAACTTAATCCATTTGTGTTGGGACAAAATGAAGGAATTGTGTGGAACCCATCATTTTTTTATATTTTGGGCGAACTTAATTATGATGCATTTCAAACACTGACAGTTGGGATGGTTGATACTTGTTTTAAACATCGTTAATGCCATAATACATTTCTTACATTTTACCACATCTGACAATGGGCACATAAGAAAATAATCCACAACAAATGTGTGTGCATGTAAATGACATGGATGTCTAACAGCTGTTAGTTCTAATCTTTCAATTTATTGAAAACTAACACAATTTTCATAATTTACCAAATAATTAAATAAATATCTTAATAAAAGGACCATAAAAATCAAACACTCTTTATGAATATAGGACTTTATGTATTGACTAATAAAATTCAGATCGCCTATTTTTATTTCAGATCTGCTTACACACTGTTTTAAAGTTTTAACATGCATATACAGTACGCTTTTTTTTTATTCGTTATAATGACAAATATTTTAGTAAAAGTAATTAAATTAGTCGTCTAATATAAAACATTCATTTTCGTGATGGCGTAGTCCCTTTATTAATTTGGGGTCGCCACAGCAGAATGAACCGCCAACTTATGCCCTTCGGATGCCCTTCCAGCTGCAACCCATCACTGGGAAACATCCATACACACTCATTCACACTCATACACTACGGACAATTTGGCTTACCCATTTCACCGGCGAAAACCGGAGCACCCGGAGGAAACACACGCGATCACAGGGAGAACATGCAAATATTTCAAACCAGATCATATCAAGATTTAAATGTTTGCTTCAGAAACACATGTCCTGAAAGCATGTGCAGTATTATTGAGTTATTATTTTGATTTCCAGCTGTTGCACTGTAGCATCATGTCAAGCAGTGACCCGGAGAGAATTGAATTGAGCTCCAGCAGACGCCCTGTTCTCCTCTAGAGCCTGTTCATCTCAGGGGAAACATGGCACTTTCACTGAGGCTGTAAACAGCACTCACTCCTTTGAGCAACAGTTTCTGTGTGCTGCTGTACAGGTGTCACAGCCCTGCTTCGATGAAGTTTCCAGGCCTTTCAGCTTTGTTTCAGAGACAAGATTTTCATTGACCGAGAGCAGTACCAGAATTCACTAGACACAGACTACATGTCTACACATTGTTCATGCTTAGATGCATTTTAATTGTAAGCTAGTTTATGTAAAGTAGTCCATGTAAAATCCAAATTTACAATGTTTATTTTGCTAGCGCACATTGTTATTCTTTAGCTGAACAATTAATAATATTGTTAGCCAAACCTCTCCTACCATTAGTTTGCTATGAGGGAATGATCTGCAAAAATAGCCCCGCCCTCTACTCAATATTCAGTTTTAGTTGGAAGTACATTAACATACTGAAATAAAAGTCTCAACAACTAGTTCAGGCAGACTTTAAACAACTGTATATGGCTTTAAGAAGAGAGAATGATGAGTAGCTACTACCTGTATGTATGTATAAAGTGTAAACTATGTATAAACTATATATGGTTTTAGATTAAGGAATGGATTGTAGGGACTGTCTATTGAAGCTGGTTTCCTTTTTTGATAAAAAAAATAAAAAGTTAATATTTTTGGAATCGTTTACAAATAAAATGACAAGATACAAAATTCAACAAATGAAAATGGGAAATCAGTTATTTTTTCTCAGAATTTTTAGATGAAGTGGCAATGGCATACTATATAACTGCAGGTTAACTATTTTTATGTACAATAACTTTAACTGTTAAAAGCTATTAGTTACTAGTTAATTAGTTAAGGTTATTCGTAACTATTAAAGTTATGGTAAGAATTTTGATTGTAATGCAATAATGTGCACCTTTTGTAAAGCTGCTTTAAAACAACAATTATTGTGAAAAGTGCTATACTATTAAACTTGAATTGCACTGAATTGAATTGATTGTTATAAAGTCAGAGTTATGGTATTTAAATTTAAATCGTTTTTTCGATTAAACCTGCAATTTCGAGTTTGTCACACAATCGCAAGTCAGAATTGTGATTATAAAAGTCAGAACTGCATGTTTATTTTTATATATAATTTAAAATATATAAATGAATGTTTTACTCTATTATATTTTGCCACTATCATTCAAACTACTAGGTTTAAAAATATAATAAAAATAGTTAATAATAAATGTATTTAGTTTTTTAAAAAAATGTACCAGTCACAATAAGTATTTATCAATGTTTATTTATTTATTTATTTATTTATTTATTTATTTATTTATTTATTTATTTATTTGTTTATTTGTTCATTTGTTTCTTTCAATGCATGCATACTATTATTAATATAAATTTAATATTTAAATAAGGGCGTCACGGTGGCGCAGTGGGTAGCACAATCGCCTCACAGCAAGAAGGTCGCTGGTTTGAGCCCTGGCTGGGTCAGTTGGCATTTCTGTGTGGAGTTTGCATGTTCTCCCCGTGTTGGCGTGGGTTTCCTCCGGGTGCTCCGGTTTCCTCCACAAGTCCAAAGACATGCAGTATAGGTGAATTGGGTAAGCTAAATTGTCCATAGTGTATGTGTGTGTATGAGTGTGTATAGATGTTTCCCAGTGATGGGTTGCAGCTGGAAGGGCATCCGCTGCGTGAAACATATGCTGGATAAGTTGGCGGTTCATTCCGCTGTGTCGACCCCAGATTAATAAAGGGACTAAGCCGAAAAGAAATTGAATGAATGAATGAATGAATAATATCTAAATAAATAAAACAATTTTTTTTAATAAATAAATAAACAAACAAACATGATTTACTTGACAAACAACATCCACCACATGGTGCAGGAAGTCCTTAAATGGTGATATAAGCAGATTTTTGTCCCCAAAGTATTGCTAAGTAAGAAAAAAACAACACCCATTGGAAAACAGTTATTTCATGAGAGGCTGCTGAACAACACACAAGCCACGGCATCTCTATTGTAAAAGTTGCCATCATCACAGTGCCACATCTTACATTCTTAACTGTGGATTGTTGACAGATAACTATTACGGCACACCAAAGCCCCCGGCGGAGCCCAGTCCACTGCTGCTGAATGTAGCAGAGCAGCTGCTGCCCGGAGCAACACCCACATCACAGGGCAAACGCAGACGCAACAAGTCCGTCAGCAACATGGAGAAGGCTGGCATTGAGCCGCCAGAGGAGGAGGAGGAGGAGAGACCTGTCATCAACGGCAATGGAGTCGCCATCACCCCAGGTGAGGAGATAAACACTGCTTTATCATACATGCATGATTTTGGGCTGTAGAAGTGTTTTTTTCAATCTAACTTAAAGAAAACATTCTCAATACACTTTTAAAGTCCATGTAAAAAAAATCTAAATTTGCAATATTATTCTTGTGGTGAACAATTGTTATTCTTTAGGTGAACAAATGGTCTGTGCAAGTTAATCCACTATAAAAAAAAGTTTGCTTGGGTAATCTTCAATCAAATTCTGACCATTCTGACCATTTGACGGTCCTTCTCTGATGATGCCAGCTTGTCAGCTTCAGCCACAATATTGTTACTGTTATTCCCCTCTTAATAATATTCCCCTCTTACTGTTTGTTTGCTATGAGGGGATGATGCGCAAAAAGAAAGATTTGTGGGCTAGAATTGTATGCAAATTAGCATAAATACCAAAATGCAGCCCATTTTTAAACAAATATATAAACACTTTTAAATCTTGAAATCTTGTTATAGTTGTGTACACAACTGTTTGCAATCTACTGTATAACTTTATACGGTGTGTAGGACACTCATTGAAATACTCATTAGAAAAACCCTGTAGTGTTTCCCGGGGTTATTACAAGACCCCTTTGAACTTGATTGAACTTTTATGACTTAAAAAAAAAGATATTGTAATTTTTCTCAGTGAAGTTATGCAGTTCTTCTCGTGTTCACGTGGGAGCTCCAGTTTCCCACACAGTACAAAACATGTGCTATAGGTGAATTGGAGGATATACAGTATATTGGCCGTAGTGTATGTGTGTGAATGAGTATGTATGGGTGTTTCCCAGTACTGGGTTGCGGCTGGAAGGGCAGCCTTGGTCAGCAGCTAAGAGTAGATCATTGGTTATTTTCACTAATGCGGTTTCTGTACTGTGATGAGGCCTGAAACCTGACTGAAACACTTCAAAAACAGTGTTCATCTGTAGAAAGGAGCATAATTGGGCAGAAACAACTTTTTCTAGTATTTTAGACATAAATGGAAGATTTGAAATAGGCCTATAATTAGCTAAATTGCTGGGGTCCAGTTGTGGTTTCTTAATAATAGGCTTAATAACAGCTAGCTTGAAAGGATTTGGAACATGGCCTAAAGATAAAGAAGAGTTAATAACATTAAGAAGAGGTTCTCCTACTACAGGTAACAACTCTTTCAGTAACTTAGTTGGAATTGGGTCTAACATACATGTAGCTGGTTTAGAACCATTTATAAGTTTATCTAGCTCTTCCTGTTCTATCCTGTTGAAGCACTGTAGATTAAATTGATTCAGTGGAATGTTTAATGAATCTGAGGTATAATGTGGAGCAGAAAGTTTAACATCTTCTATTTTCTGTCTGAAGCCTTCTATTTTATCACTGAAGAAATTCATGAAGTCATCACTACTAATGTGCGGAGGGATATTCTGTTCCAGAGATGACCAATTATTTGTTAATTTACCAATGGTGTTAAATAAGAATCTAGGGTTGTTCTGATTATTTTCTATCAGTTTGCGGAGGTGCTCGGCCCTGGCGGATTTTAGAGCTCTCCTATAGCTGGACATACTATCTTTGTACGCGATTCTAAAGACCTCTAATTTAGTTTTTTTCCACTTACGTTCCAGGGCACGAGTTGCTGTTTTGAGAGCGCGAGTATGACTATTATACCATGGTGTAGTTTTATTCTCTCTAGCCTTTTTTAATTTAATTGGTGCCACAGTATTTAGTGTGTTAGTAAAGATAGCATCTATACTGCTGGTTACTACATCAAGGTCATTTGCGTTCACGGGTGCATTTAGAAATATAGATAGATCAGGTAAGTTATTTGTAAATTCGTCTTTAGTGGATGGGACGATAGTTCTACCAGGTATATATCTGTGCAGATCTGCTAATTTCAGGTAAACACAGCTTATATAATAAGAGGTAGTGGTCTGTTATGTCATCGCTTTGTGGTATAATGTCTACATCAATGACCTCAATTCCATGGGACAAGATTAGATCTAATGTATGCTTTAAGCGATGGGTTGGACCAACAACGTTTTGCTTTATCCCAAGTGATTGTAGTAAATCGGTAAATGCGAGCCCTAATGTATCGTTAGCGTCATCTATGTGTATGTTAAAGTCTCCTACAATTAGTATTTTATCAGTTTTAACTAGTACATCAGAAATAAAATCAGAAAACTCTTTTAGAAAAGTGACATAGGGTCCCAGAGGTCTATATATGGTGATTAAAGTGAGAGATAACATAGTTTTTTTTCCTAATATCCGGAAGCATAACATTAAGTGCCAATACTTCAAAAGAGTTAAACATAAGTTTCTCTGATTAACGTTAAGACTATCATTAAAGATTGATGCAACTCCACTACCACGACCAGTTTGACGAGCCACATGTTTATATAAGAATCCTGAAGGAGTTGCTTCATTTAAGCTAATATAGTCATTTTGTTTCAGCCAGGTTTCAGTGAGACAGAGTGCGTTAAGATTATTGTCTGTTATTATTTCATTTATGATAAGTGCTTTAGGTGCTAGTGACCTGATGTTTAAGAGACCAAGCTTTTTGCAGTTTTTCTGGTTTGATTCTTAATAGATGTTTTTTGGAGCACATAGTAAGTTTATTTCTTGAGCTAATAATACGAGGAACAGACACAGTCTCTATAGGGTTAGCCTGGTATGCATTACTGTGATTTAAGTGTGATGAGCAATAGTCTGTATGGCTAAAATGTGAATTTTCACTTACTAGTCAGACAGAACGAAGCATCCTGGAGATGTTTTCCGACAGGAGTTCAGCTCCAGCTCTGCTGGGGTGCAGACCATCAGGATGGAAGAGCCTAGGACACTCCCAGAAAAGATTCCAGTTATTGGCAATGAGCAATTTCGGTTCTTTACATCATGTTAAAAGCCATTCATTGAGAGCAAAAAGTCTACTGAACCTTTCATTTCCTCGGCAGTAAGTAGGAAGCGGTTCAGATACGATGATCTGCGTGGCGGGCGAGGTGTGTCGAACCGTCTTGATCAGGCTCCTGAAGTCCCTCTTCAGGATCTCCGTCTGCCGCAGCCCGGTGTCGTTCGTCCCCACGTGGAGAACGACAGCTCCAATGCTCTCGCCAGCGCTCAGGATTGCGTGTACCCTAGCAGAAAAATCCTTAACACGAGCACCGGGAAAGCAGTGAGTGCGTACGTTGTTACCTTTAGTGGAAGCAGCACGGACGTGGCGAACGATGGAGTCACCGATGACAGCCACATCACGATCCGTCTCGCAGAGGGGGGCAAAGCGGTTCTCCGTGGGCATCTCGAACACAGGAGGAGGAGACGTTCTGCCCCACGACCTGGTATTCACCTGGTATTCACCTGTATCATAGCAACCACCTCCACTCCAAATTAGCTCATAGTAACCCCATGGTAAAACAAAAGTATTTATTTTCAAATGTGTTTCAAAATATAAAAAAAAAGCCTTTATATATATTCTAGACTCACTATACCGAAAGAGATGTATTTATATATACCATTGAACTTATAAGTTATGTTACTGTTTCTCTTAACTATATTAGAATGTTGTTTCTCTAAATGTATATTTAAATAATGCTTACTTTACACCTCTATCCACATTTTGTTTTAATATTGGTAATGTATTTTCTTGACCTTGAAAAATTTTTTTTATTATGTTTTAATGTATGAGGTTTAGGCAGCACGGTGGCGCAGTGTGTAGCAACTTTTGTTTTCTTCGAAAAGAAAATGAATGAATGAATAAAATATATTTTGCAATTAAAAATATATTACATTTAAACCTCATACATTCATTCATTCATTTTCTTTTCGGCTTAGTCCCTTTATTAATCTGGGGTCGCCACAGCGGAATGAACCGCCAACTTATCCAGCATATGTTTTACACAGCGGATGCCCTTCCAGCTGCAACCCATCACTGGGAAACACCAATGCACTTCCATTCACACACATAAACTATGAACAATTTATCTTACCCTATTCACCTATATTGCATGTCTTTGGACTTGTGGGGGAAACTGGAGCACCCTGAGGAAACCCACGCCAACACGGGGAGAACATGCAAACTCCACACAGAAATGCCAACTGACCCAGCCGAGGCTCGAACCAGCGACCTTCTTGCTGTGAGGCAATCGTGCTACCCACTGCGCCACCGTGAGGCCCCACATATAGTTTACTGAGCCTCAAAATATATTTTATCCAGAAAAAAAAGGATTTTTACCATATGGAACCACTGTTGTCAGGGCAACTGTCGCGCCAGCATGTTATCACACATTGCTTGTTTTTCACTCCACAACAGCAGTTCTGTGGGGTGAAACCGTGCATCAAGTCTGGATGTACTGAAAAAGCCTTTTGTTTTGTGCTGGCTTTATTACAGCACCATGACATGGTGATTTAGAATCTAACACAGCGAGAGCATTGCTGACATCTAGCAATATAAGGAATAGCCAGGGGAAACTGTATTGCTTACAGCTCTTTTATAGATCACTGCACTTAAATTCAACATGAAATCTGAATTGACCCTATTTGTTTTCTTAATGCAAGTTCTGGGTCTTATTGTGCATGATTCATCAGGCCGTGTTATTCGAAAAAGGAAGATCTTTTATTAGAATGTGCTTCAAAAGGGGATATGAGTATACACTGAAAATAAGGTCTATTAACCTCAAAGTCGTACATCAATTAAACAAAGTAGTTTTATGTTGGTTATGGTTAATATAATGAGGTTTAATGTAATAATGGTGGAAAAAATAAATATTTGAAAAAGAAGTGATGGACATTAAAGGTTAGGAAAATGTAATTCTGTAATGCTTGCATTGTCAAACGTGTTAAAACATATTTAAAACACACTTAAAACTGTTTTTTTTTTTATCTGGGAGATTTCGGACTGTCCAAAAACAAATCCATTCAACTTTCAACTTGATGTGAGGATTTTAAACGTAGTTAATATGAATTGAGTCATTTAATCAAATCCACTCATTTAGTTTCAACTTTTATTTCAATATAAACACACATAGAAGTAGAGCACACCAAATAAACAGCAGTATATTAAATCTGAACTATACCTGGCATTGAAGAACAAACATCAATGGTTATTGTGCCAAAAAATAGCAGGTGTAGTCAAGTCGTGCATTTGACCATATATGAATTTTATTTGTGATTCAAAGATATAATATTATGATAATAGTTTTTGGTGAGCTATTTGCTATTTCCTAGTCCATATTGGCCATGGTGCAGTTTTAAAGCAATAGTTTGACAAAAGAAAAATAAATAATATAATAAAAGTTAATTTACACACACTCAGGCCATCCATTTTTTCTAGAATATTAAAAGAAGAATTTTAACTGAAACAATCAAAAAACATACACACATACACTACAAGCAAAACAAAATAAATACCCATGACTCCTGATGATACAGTTAGGTCTTTGGATGGAAAATGACCCGTCTGTACAAGGAAATTAACATTATTTACAACATTTTACAGTACTATTGCATAATGACAAGTCACTGCATTTTGAATGAATTAACAGCTGTTGTTTATTGTGAATCTTATCTAAATATATTGCAAAAATGTTTCACTTAGAAACACATCACATTGTAGACATAAATGGGTTTAAATTGAGTTGTTAATCATTCACTAAACTGTGACTATCAGCATTGTAATTTCTCTTAAAGGGACAGTATATCCAAAAATTCTAATTCTGTCACCACTTACTCATTCTCCACTTGTTTCAAACCTGTTTGAGTTTCTTTCTTCATAACACAACAGAATATATACTGAGTAATGTTGGAGGAAAACAGCCATTGACTGCCATAGTAAGTCTTGTTCCAATGGATGCTAATTGGTGTTTTTTTCCCCAAAATTCTTAGGGATATCTTGTTTATCCAGTTTAGAAGTTTAGAAGCACTTGAGTGTGAGGAAAATGTATTGTACAGCTTCAGAATGTTTCCTGTGATGGTTTGGTTTAGGAGTAGGGTTAGAAGACAAAATATATAGACTGTGTGTGTGTGTGTGTGTGTGTGTGTGTGTGTGTGTGTGTGTGTGTGTGTGTGTGTGTGTGTGTGTGTGTGTGTGTGTGTGTGCGCGCCTTGTATTCCTTGTGTGATGAGGACCGAATGTTTCCACAGGTATCACGGCTCATAAATCACATAATGAAATGTTTAGAATTTTTTTTTTTTTTAAAAGCAAGATTTTTTCTATGCAGGTTGGGTTTTTGAGTAGAGATGTGGAATGGTGATGTCTATGGAAAATCCCCATAAAGATATTTGTGTGTGTGTGTGTGTGCGTGTGTGCGTGCGTGCGTGCGTGCGTGCGTGCGTGCATGCGCGCGTGTGTGTGTCTGTGTGTCTGTGTTGATTAAAACATCAGTAGTGCTGAATGTTATGGGATTCAGTGTCTTTCTCTTTCGTCTCTCTTTTCCCCTCCATCAGTCTTTTGCTCCTCTCCTTGGGGATCTCCAACCTCCATAACTCAAACTAGGACACGTTCGTCTCTCTTTATTTTATTTCCCCCCCTCTTCTTCTCTCTGGATTTCTCACCGCAGACTCCATTTTAATCACCCAAGTCTTACTGCACCATCTCAGTCCGGCTAACCATCTCCATCTCTGTCTGTTCTTCCATCATTTCTTACAATCTTCAGGTTTTTTTCTTCTTCTTCTTGCATGGCCCTCTTACAGTGACCTGCTTTTCAATTCTTTCAGAAACTCCAAATCTCAGTTACATCTCCCTCTCTTATAAATATTTTCTCTGTCTGGCTCACTCACACTCACCGGTTTTCTCTGTAGTCTCAGACTGTGAGAGTCTACCAGAATATTGCGCTAGGTTCTTGTAAAAATCTTCTTGGGGATTATTCTATTGAGTTTTATTACGCCATTCACCTTTTTATTTATCTGTTTCGAATGTCTGACTCTTTTTTTATTGATAAAGGTGTTTGAATTGAGATGTAAGTCTGCAGTTGTTCTTGTTAAAAGCCTATAGATTAAGTTTAAACAGTTTTGCAGATAATCCTAAAGCACGTTTACTGTTTTTAGATGTTTTTCATTTGAAGTTTGAATAGTTTTATGGGTAATCCTAAACTACATTTACTGTTTTTAGATGTTTCATTTAAATGTTGGTAAAAGTTTAAGTATATGTCAACACAGGCTTATTGTGAATACGTGCCTAGGGCTATATTTTTTGGAAACTGCAAATTCGTGCCTCTGCATATGTAAGCCTGCATTTTCTGGGTAAAATTAATGCTACAGGGTGGTATGACACTGAAAACTTTTGTTCCTTTTCACACTACAGTAGATAAAGGATTGTTTTCACGTGGTTCTCCACGCAGCACTACATATATGCCACAAAAACTACTTAAATGCATCTGTGATCTGTAATTTAATGAGTTCACATTGGCCGCTAATGTAAGTCTGGACGGCTTTTACCAAGTGGTCAGTTTGCTCGGTAGCTCACCTTGTGCGGTGTTGTCGATCGCGAGGTTATATATGCACAAAAAACCAGCTGGCTTCTCTCAGACACACACAAGAAAGATATGTGAATGGCATGTATGAGAAATTTGGCCCTGTAACATATTAGAGATTGATAGAAATGTACACAGCGGCCTTTAGTGGATTTTTTACTTAACTGCATCTTCAATGCAGGGCAGCATGGTGGCTCAGTGGTTAGCACTGTTGCCTCACAGCAAGAAGGTCGCTGGTTTGAGTTCCGGCTGGGCCAGTTTGCATGTCTATGTGGAGTTTGTATGTTCTCCCCGTGTTGGCGTGGGTTTCATCCGGGTGCTCCAGTTTCCCCCACAGTCCAAAGACATGTAGGATAGGTGAATTGAATAAACTAAATTGTCTGTAGTGTGAATAGGTATGTATGGGTGTTTCCCAGTATGGGGTTGCAGCTGGAAGGGCATCCGCTGCGTAAAACATATGCTGGAATAGTTGGCGGTTCATTCTGCTGTGGCGACCTCTGAAATAGCTTCCTATTCAATGCTTCATATTGTGTGACAAAAATGAATAAACTCTTTATATTATATAAATATTGTGAGAGTGATTTATCTTAATTGTTGGACACTTATCTTCATACACAGCTATTTATTGTATATGAAATTATGATTTTTTTTCTCCATGACTTGTCAGACTTGGACATTTTATTAAACAGGGATGTCACACCAAAGGACAACAAATCTAAAGAATTTACAGTGGTTCCAAAAAAACTTTTTGAGATTTTTTGAGAAAATTCTGAGACAAAAACTTCACAGGTGCATATCATGAGCTTCACTGGGGCCTTCGGTCACAATGTTGTCTGTGGAATTGCTCATTTAAAATTAGCATGTAGTGTCACACCAGAGGACATGATTTTGAGTGACAAAATGTTCATATGTTTTTATGATTTTTATGATTTCTATGTTCTATGATTGCCATTTAGGCAAGACAAGTTTATTTATATAGCACATTTCAAACACAGTGGCAATTCAAAGTGCTTTACATAATCAGAAAAATTAAATAAAAAAATAAAAACAAATAATATAAAAACAGATAAAAACATATTAATATGTGTTAAAACAGGTTATAAAAGAATAACAAAGAAAAGAAAAACAATAGTCGGATGTAGCACAGTGCTCATTCAGTAAAGGCACAGCTAAACAGATGTGTTTTCAGTCTTGATTTGAATGTGCCTAATGTTGGAGCACATTCTAATCATTTCTGGAAGCTGATTCCAGCAGTGGGGGGCAAAGTAGCTAAAGGCCGATTCACCTTGCCTTGACTGTTTACTTGATCCTAAAGATCTGAGTGATCTCTTAGGTTTGTATTCAGTGAGCATATCTATAATTTATTGAGGTCCTAGGCCATTTAGTGATTTATAGACAAGTAATAATACTTTAAAATCTATTCTGAATGTAAATGGGAGCCAGTGCTGAGGACAGGTGTGATTTTTTAACTTTGTTTAACTGAAGAAAGTTTTGGCACATTTAACTGTTAATTCCATCAATGCGTTGGCAGAGGGTGTCAATGGGGCTGGAGTCATTAGGCAGTGAGGCTAAGTAGACCTGAGTGTCATCAGCATAGCTGTGGTTGGAGATTTGGTTCTTTCTCATTATTATATGGCCCAGTGGGAGCATATAAAGGTTAAACAGGAGAGGTGCCAGAATTAAACCTTGTGGGACTCCACGTCATGGGTGTCCACCTTGACCTATGGTCACCTATACTGACATAGTAACCTCTCCCTTCAAGGTAAGATCTGAACCATTTGAGGACCGTCCCTGACAGCCCAACCCAGTTTTCCTGCCTATCCAGAAGTATGCTGTGATCGACAGTGTCAAATGCAGCACTGAGATCAAGCAATACCAGCACTGTTAGTTTACCTGAATCTGTATTCAATATCATTGATTATTTTTATAGGGTGCTCTCTGTACTATGATGTGCTCTGAAACCAAATTGAAAATTGTCTAAACATCTAAACAATTGTCTAAAGCTTAAGAACGTGTTAACCTGGTTGAAAAACACTTTTTCCATGATTTTGCCAATGAAAATGAGATTTGAAATTGGCTTGTAGTTGCTCAATAGGGTGTTATCCAGGTTGCTCTTTTCTCTTTTTTTTTATCCAGGTTGCTCTTGTGAGTCTCTCTACCATTGCAAAGAGAGTGCGAGCATTATTTAGGTTGCTGTTTATAAGGTTTGAAAAGAAAGTCTGCCTAGCAATGTTTAGTTCCACATTAAAAACATGAAGACTTTATAGATGTTATAATGGACTACTAGTTTCGTCCTCCTCCACATCGCTCAGTTTTTCTGCACTTCTTTTCTGCATGTCTTTTCATCATCTTTACCACTGTTGACCTTGTCCAAGATGCTTTTTGTCTCCCAGTCATCTTCCTGACTTTAACAGGAGCAATGTCATCTATGACATTCTTAACTTTAGAGTTAAATAATTCAAGGAGAGAATCAACAGAATCTGCAGATATGCTTGGTGCTAGCGATATGGCCTTCATAAACTGCTCACTAGTGTTTTTATTTATGCATCTCTTTCTGACAGGGACAGATCTGTCTTCAATGGCTGAAGTGATCAATATACCAAAGAAAATACAGAAATGATCAGATAGTGGGACATCCTTAACAACAGTCGATGAAATGTGTAAACCCTTAGTTATAATTAAATCTAGAGTGTAACCACAGTTGTGTGTGTGTCCTTGAAGATGCTGAGTGTTAAAAGTGTTAAAAACAATCACAAGTTCTTCTACAGAATTAATTTCTGGATTATCAATGTGAATATTAAAATCCCTAGCAATAGTAAAATGGTCAAATTCATAGGTTACTATTGATAACAGCTCTGTAAAATCATCAATAAAAGTTGGAGAATATCTTGGAGGTCTGTAGATAAGGATCAGTAAGATGCGTGGAGCACCCTTTAGTGTTATACTCAGATATGCAAAGGACAAATAGTCACCAAATGACACTTGTTTACATTCATAGACATCTTTAAACAGGGCAGCAATGCCTTCACCTCTTCTATTAGCTCTGCAGACACTCATAAAATCAAAGTTTGCAGGAGCAGCCTTATTCAGGACTGCTGCACTACAACTGTCATCTAGCCAAGTTTAATTTAAAAGCATAAAATCAAGGCAATTTGTGTTGATAAAATCATTGACTAGAAGTGACTTATTGTTAAGTGATCGGATGTTTAAAAGTGCTAACTTAACGGTTTTAGCTGTTTTCCCTACAGTAGTCTCAGATCTACATTTAATGGACACCAGATTTGAATGATTTGCTCTATGGCTTGAAGAGGCCTTTGATTTTCTGTCATGTACTACAACACATATCTGCATAGAAGAAGCTACAGGCACACTGGGTTCCCACTTGTTCTGTAAGCATTTGATAAAGATACTGTTATCTAAGCAGGCACCCGACACACATCAATGAGATTTGTTTTGTTCACCAGCTGAAGATGGGGCATTGTTTGGGCCCTGGCGGTGTGGCAAGAGTCTGAGGGCTCTTCCAGGTGGGCTCAGAGGTGGTTGTGGAGCAAGCCACTTTTTGGTTGATAACTGGGGGCTTGCGAGAATGGAGTGTGAAAGTTTAGTTCCAGCAAACACCAGTTCATTCATTTTTTTTTGAAAAACCCAAGAGAGGTGAGCAAGGTGACAAGGAGAGCGTGTCTGGTGACAGAGGCTGTGGCTCTAGAGATTTTGGCTGCTGAAATTTGTCCTGGCTATTTTCCTGAAGATCATTGTTGAGTGCTGAGACTTGATGCTGTACTGTGTCAGTGTTCGTCCGCGTCATCCTTTGTTTATGTCATGTGCTTTCT
>CAIGQW010000596.1:3143244-3186390 GCA_903798125.1 Danio choprae
TGTGTGTGTGTGTGTGTGTGTGTGTGTGTGTGTGTGTGTGTGTGTGTCTGTGTCTGTGTCTGTGTCTGTGTGTCTGTGTGTGTCTGTTCAGTTCACAAACAGTGACTCCACAGCTCTGTTTTTTCCACAGGGACAGTAGTTATTTTCTGGTGTATCGAAGCTGTATGTGAGTGACTCCGAATGATGCGAGGACAGTCTGTCACTGCTTCATGTAACACACACACACACACATACAGTTTGCACTAGCCCACACAGTGTGACTATTGAGGATTTAATGGAGTTGTCAAGCAGCCAATGGCGCCTTGTTTTTCTCGATCTCCCTCACAGACGGAGCGTCTTTAATTCTCAAACTGTAGACACTTCTCCATATGTCTATTTCTCACCATGAACACGCGCACACACACACACACACAAACACTCACTCATACTGGACTAGATTAATCACGACAAAGTGTTTTTTTACATGCATTGAGTCACATTTATACTCCCAAAGCCACTGAACATAAGCTGCGGAAGTGCACCGTGCCAATAGAGCGTCCTTTGATATGGTTTCATATTAAATACATTTTCTTTTCTGTAAGAGGCGGATGAAACAGCAAGAGTCACTAGGGAGCATGACACAAACTAAAAGACAGAAACACGGGGCAGAAGTGTGTGGAGTGTCATAGAAAGCAAGCACATCAAAGGTGCACCATATTTTCGCCCCTGGCTGCAATTTCTCTGGCCAGTCGCTTGGCATGGAGCCGTCAGTTGAGTCCCATTACAGAGACAGTCGAGTCTACCTTTCTCCCACTGATCTCAGAGCTGTTTTCTCTTTTTTTTTTCTTTTTTTTTCAGCAGCTGTAGATAAAAATGTGCCTCAGGGAAGAAGACACTAAGCCTCAAAACATACGGAATGTATCTATAGTATGCATGAATAAAAATGCTTCTAGCAAAAAAATATATATATATATATATATTCACCAAATATTACTCTATCATTTTTCTTGTTTTGTTTTAAGTTTAGTTTTTAATGTTTGTTTATTTTTTGTTTTTGATTGTATTTTCTTTCCTTTTGTTTAACTTTGTTTAGTTTTTGATTGGTTTTGATGGTTTTGTTTTTATTTATTTATATATTTATTTATTGTTTTGGTTGATTTTTATTAGGCTTTTCATTCCGTTTTACCTTAATTTTTGATTTTTTGTATGTGTTGCTTTGTTTTTTTTCACGTTTAAGGCACGGTTTGTAAGATTTTAGCATTAAAATATAAAAAAAAAGTTTTGTACATTTATTTGTGTACAGTACTTCCATTATTACTCTTAGATGCTGGATTCATGCCCTCAAGAAATGTGGATGTAGTAGTACTAGTGTCTAGAGTCGAGTGACACTCATTTGTCATTGTTTGCTGTGGAATCTATTGCCAAAAATAACTAGCAAAAATATACAGGTAATTTAAATGGACAGAGAAAATGTTTCAACAAGAAGTGTGATAAAGCAAGGATCGGTATTGACATTTTCAAAATAAAGATTATGATCAACTTGTATTTAAAAAAAATGGTTACATAGAATATTTGTCACACCCCCTGCACGTTCTATCAGTCCTGATCACTATTCACACTCTCCAGCCACTACACAACGGACTCAGTCACCCGATTACTAATTACACACACCTGTACACTCATCACCTTCACCTGCATCAGCCATCACCAGCACACTATATAACTCACCCTCTCCATTCACCCAGTGTCTGGTATCATCTTCACATGGTCACTACTCTCTCCGTCTGCTCGTCCCGATCTTCAGTCACGGCTATCAACGTCACCTTTCCTCCTGAGGCTAACCCCTGTCATCGGCTTGCTCAGCAAAGGGAAGTGACTCTTATTGAACTGTTCACTAGCACTACGGTGCGAAGATTGTCCTTTGTGTTTTAATAAACACTGTTGAACTGATCCTTGTCTCTGCCTTCTGTGACGCGTGACAATATTATGTTAACATTAACCTCAAGAAAAAAAAAAGTATTTTGCAGCATTTTGAACACTTAGAGCACATTCAGTCACACTTGCATAACTTAATGAGAACATAGCAAAAACTTTATAGAACTTATTTTGTTATCATGGAACCCAGCATGTATCAAAATCTAGCACCCACATTAAAATTTGGAGTACAATTAGTACCATACAAATCCAAACTACTTCTTATGCTACTGTTAATAGTGGTTTACCTAAAACAACAACAAAAAAAAAATGTTTCTATAGTTATTGCTAGGTAAAAGTAGACATTTCTGGACTGCGTACACTTGAGAGCCAACTCAACATAATTGTACCTAATGGATGTAAAGGTAATTACCATAATTGCCTGATTAACAAGATGTTAATATTGTATGAAATACAGAGAAGGGTAGGATCAACATTCTCTCTCTCTCTTTCTCTTTCACACAGACACACACATATTTGCGTCATCAGTTGCTGTAGTGGCTCTCATTTAGATTGCTGCCATAAGAGGACTATGACTCAACATTTCAGATGCTGTCAGAACTGTATCGAAGGCTACAATTAATTTTTGAATGCAATTAAATAATATGCCAACTTCTATTTATTTATATATTTATCTATTATTGGATTGGTCTCAAACCCAATTTGCGAAAAGAAAAAGAAACACTTTTTGCGTGCAAAACTTTTATTTCCTCTCAGGTTAAATGTTCCTCGCTCGTAGAGTAAGTCAATCACATCTTCCTCAGCGCGTCTCTCCTCCTTCTCCTCTTTCATGCTGTGCTAATGAGAAGCTTACAGCTAATTAAAAGTATCGATTGCCGTTTTGTTAAGCTAAACTTTTTTTCTCACCCTCGTTTAGAGATGAGATCTCCGGAGACTTCCTTTCAGTCTCTCTCGTCTCCTCAGCTTGATGATTTACAGTAGCAGTAAGCAGCACTCTAATCTTTCTCTCTCTCTCTTGCTTCTTCTTCATCTCTTTTCCCTTTCTGCTCCATTTCTCTTCTCTCCAGCCACAATACGAAGACAACATCCTGGTTGGACCCCCGGCTCGCGAAGAAAGCGAAGCCCCCTGAAGAATGCAAGGAAAACGGTTAGTACTTTTATTTCTGTTTATTATGTTTGCTTTACTTTTTAAACTGGTCCAGAGGCTGTGTTTTACTGATTTCCATTATTGTTATGAAGTCTTATTAAGCAAGATGTGGAGGGCAAATGGCTTATTGCTTTTAGAAAGTCTGCTGTGATAAAGGACCAATGTTCTTTAGAGTTCATTAGCTTAACTGCAGGACCTTAATGGCCGCTAAGCAAAGTAACAATCAAATATCTTGTTTTATGATTTGAACGGGACAATTGGGAACTAATGTACAGTAGAGAGTATATCAATATGTTGCTTTCATTCACTTCACTCCTAAGTTAAGCGTGACTAATGGTACTGCTCATAGGTGCAACTGTTCGAAGAGAAATGTGCTATTGGTTTTTAAAGTAGTTGGACAGTTTTCTTTGACAGATGATAAAACAAGTCACACAAAATCATTGAGAAGCAGAAGTGGCAAACACTGTTCAGTAGAGCAGTTTAGCTTAACCCTAATCAAAAGGTAAGGTCTGGAAGGTAAGCCTGCCGGGAGTATGGTTTACTACTATTGTTGTAGAAACTTGGGGTTACATTTCTTGATGTAGTCTGGTGAACTGTCATCTGTCAACCACTCAGAACTAATCACAGTTGTGCTATAGCCAACACCCCAAACACCATGGAAATCATTTAGCAATGTTCTAGACACCAATCACAAATTCTATACAACCACTTATCTACTTTATAATGTAGCAGTCACTCAGGCCACACTAGTAACCACTTGGAAATACATTAGTAGTTACCCTTAACACTCATTTACATTTTTTTTTACATTTTAGCATATAGTAGGCATTCTTGCTCAAGGG
Source organism: Danio choprae (assembly GCA_903798125.1). Taxonomy (NCBI): domain Eukaryota; kingdom Metazoa; phylum Chordata; class Actinopteri; order Cypriniformes; family Danionidae; genus Danio; species Danio choprae. The sequence goes on from CAIGQW010000596.1 coordinate 3,147,148, forward strand.
ACTCAAGGGTATTGAGGGTGGAAGAGATTCCTGGTTATTCATTCATTCCATCTACAATCACTGCCAGAGCCAGGACTCAAACCTCTGACTTTTGGATCATAAGTCCAACTGTCTAACCTTGGCTGTCCTAAGTTGTTAAGTGCACAACCTTGGTACCAAAGTAACAAGCTTTGCTTGAATCAGCATCATTTAGCTCCAACCCTAATAACTCACACTGAACAAGCTAATCAAGGTCTTCTACTAGATTGCTAATCTCTACTAGATTGCTAGTATTTTTATGAGTTTGAACAGGGTTGGAGCTAAACTCATGAGCTAAGTTCCAAACAATGCCAAACACACTTACCAAATGTATAGTAATGTATGTTTAATAAATAATTTGTCGCTTCTATTGACAACAGAAAAAAGAACTTTGCACGTTTTTCTGAAGCAAAAATATACTTTGGTGAACTACGCATCCACAGTAGTTCCAACCCTGCTCCAACACACTTACCTGTAGGTTTCAAACAAGCCTGAAGGACTTAATTAGTGTGTTTAATTCGACTTGGATCTAAAGTGTGCAGAGCTGCGGCCCTCCAGCAACTGAGTTTGACACCCCTGGTTTACACCTTTCACACATTTTATGCATTTTCTTCTGATTGGATAGCTGTCTGATCGTGAAGAGAACTGGCGAAAATGCCCTCCAAAATGCATTCAAGGCTAATATAAATTTGATCACTTAAACCACTTCAGGATGGGGTCTGGGATCCGTTCCTGATTGGACTGGACAGGTCTAAATGCATCTGGTTGTTGAAAGCACATATGTAAATTTTACTCCTACCAAAATTAATAAATAATCAAATATGAGAGTGTGCTAGACATAGTCAGATAGCAGTGCTAATACAAAATGCAACAGCAACACCACATATGGGAGTTTGCGATGTTTGTTTCATTTTATTTCATTATTTAATTACATTTTTATTCTGACCGATGATTAACTTTTAAGCGATAAAATTAGATGTTAATGTTATCTTAATATCAAATGGCAGCATTTACAACAGAGATGCATCACCTCTGTGAATGAAGAGGACAAATAATATGAAAATGTGTTGTTTTGTTTGTTTACAGAGACACAGTGTTTGTTTGTTTTTTGAGTAGGCTGTACATAAATTAATGTAAACCCTTAACAGTTTTGAATGGTGTCTTGCATGTATCTTTATGACAAAAATGGATGTTTAATTTAGCCTTTAATTACAGTATTCACGGAGTACAGTATAAACAGAATGCATTTGTGCTGATGTTTGTGCTGGTACAAAGCCTCCTGTAGCCTACATATGAAAAAAAATTGTATGCCGAATAAGAAATAAAGCATACAATAAAGCTTAAATAATAATAATTAAACAAAATACAGTATGCCTGACACCTTAGTCAACGTAGCCTAGTTAAATTTGCATATAGCGTGAGATTTAAAGATCGGATTTATATCCATTTAGCAGAGGCACATTTATGTGGGTAAATGTAAATGAAAAAATTTTTTTTTTTAAATCAGATAGCCATCCAATCAAAGAAAATGCATAAAGTGACTAGGTATACAGTAAATAACCCCTTCAGGAAATTACAGTTGAGGACCAGATATAAGAACACCTGCTCTCTATATTCCATCTCATAATATTCTACCAACCCCTAAGAACACCTTACACCTGTGTCTGCTTGTACCTTTTCAAATGGTGCTACAAGTAGTTGCAAATAATAGTTACAAAAATGACTATACCTTCAAGTTGCCAATTTGACTCCATTAGGGGTTAAAATGTACAAAGATGTACTTTTTGAAAATGTAACATTACCGTGACATCTTTTGTACCTTTTTCTAAGAGTTTAGAAGCTGTATAACATCACAATGACAACAACTAAGACCTTAGTAACTAATTAGACAACATTATTTTATAACCATGTGCATTGACAATGGCCTACAACACCTTAGCACTGAAGTGGCAGGTTGTTTGTGTACCAGATCAAGAACACAATGTTCTACTAATCATCCAGTAGAACACCCTAGAAATGGCCTTAGATATGCTAAAAGAAACACGTTGGGAAGCACATAAAAGTGCCCTGGCAATTATCAACAACTCTTCAAACATGTCCTGACAATACTCTACAGCTAGGGATGCACTGAAATGAAAATTGTACACTAAAACCTTGTACACTCCCAGCTTGGGGGGTCTGTTATCGGAAACATTCTGTCATGAATAATTAAGTTTGTGACCAATAATGAGACACTGACGCATCATCAATCCACTAGCAGTTGAGTGCTATGTCACAGATTCCGCCCTAATAATGATTTTTAAACCCAGAAAATAAAATTAGCATGCAAAAGCTCAAAATTTTCCAATTTTCCCCACAATTTAAGCTAACAGGTGCTAATATTGTCTTAATTGATGCTCAACACACATAAACTGTTAAAATCTCAAAAAAGTACTCAAGGGTTTCTTGAAGATTTAAACCAGTTTAGGATCAGCAAGAACCAGCTTAAACCAGCACCATATGTCAAAACTAGCATTTGCTGTTTTTTTCAGCAGGGACACCTGTACACCCACCTAGAAACACATAGCAACCACATAGAACACCCTAGCAACCATATTGGAATGCTCTAGCAACCCCTCTATCATCAAGGTAGTTAATTTTACTCTCAGAAATCCAATCTTTCCTCTACTCACAGTACACCTCACACTCTACTTTGAACTTATAAGTGTGTTTGTGAAATGATCTTGAACCGAAGTCTCTGAAAATGTATGCTGTTAAATGAACCATGCCTTCAAGAGTGTTCGCCACTGTTGTGGATTTATTCTCCACTACCTTCCTCCCAGTTCACACAATCCTAAGCTTCGTGTTTGTGGTATAATCAAGAGTGCCAGAGCATCAGGGGCTGCTTGTTAGCATGCATGTGCGAAACAGCGCATTTCATATGTCAGCGGATTCCCGCAGTTCAAAGGCCTGTCAGCCGGAGTTGTGAAAACACTCATCACTGCGGATTTGCACGGACACGTGCGTTGCGTAACTCGGCCGCCCTCTTTTGTTTCGAAACCGAAGGGAAGACACGGCTCTGGATGCAAATCAAAGTCGTCTGCTGTTTCTTTAATACTGTCACACTCATGTTCCTAGACTGTTTGTTTGCCTGTGAATATTCACCACAGCATCAGGTTTCACTGTCGTCTCTCCTGTTTACCTGTCATTTCGCCTTTCTCCCTGTGTCGACGTTTCTCTCTGATGGTTACGAATTCCCCGGGTTTGCGAGTGAATGAATAAGCACAACTAACATGTCTTTCTGTGTCTGTCGCTTGCGTTTCATTGCATTTCATCATTTCTGAAGCCGTCACTGTCAGCGAGCTCTCCGGAAAAAAATATAGCGCACTCGCCGAGAACAGGTGGAGATATGATTACAGAAACAGATGCATGGATGGATTGATGGATGGATGCGGCTTTACCAGTTGACAGCTGTGTCATCGCAGGAATTATTTTTGTTTTCTCAGTGATATTTTACAAATGAGCTAAATTAATGAACAAAATGTACAAACAGTGTCGCATAACAACACATGGCGGTGTGATTTTCACTGAGATGTTTATTCAGGCAAGTTGCATGAGGTGGCAATTGTGCATTCTTGGAAAAAACAAAAGCCTATTTTTTTTCTGTAGCTGTAACAATTGGCATTGGGTTTGAAATGGAATATTCTGGTTCATAAACGTCCCTTGACACAGTAGCAGCATTTTTTAGGAGATATTGCGTTCACTTTTGTGCATTTTCTCTTGAGTAATTAGTTTAGCTGCCGTCAGAAGCTGTTTTATCTCTGGTAAATGCTCGCAGTCACATAATTCTGTTAGTTTGAAGGAACGTTGGGTTTTGGGCAATCCTTCTTTCTCTCCAAAAATTGGAATGCCAAAGTTACAGAGGTTATTTCTAATGCCTGAATAAAGCCGTATGCTCCCATTTATCTCAGTGGCAGTTGTTCATCCGAAATACGCAAGATGTTGGCATTATTGCTTCACAGGCACTTCTAAAGACCCCTTTTAGTCACTCACTAGAAAGGCTATGTTCATCTTTTTAGAGTCAAGCATTTAGGATCCAGAATTAAAAATCCAATTATTTTTTCTTGATATACTCAAAAGAAAAAAAGGTACAGTACTGTCACTGTGAGGCTATCTTTTTCATTTTTTATCTTTATATCAATTTAGGTTTCCCAGTGCATCCGCTGTGTAAAACTGTGTGCTGGATAAGTTGGCGGTTCATTCTGCTGTGGCGACCCCTGATGAATAAAGGGACTAAGCCAAAGAAAAATTTATGAATATCAATTTAGGTAATACTATTACAAATAATAATAATAATAATAATAATCATTCATTCATTCATTCATTCATTCATTTTCTTTTCGGCTTAGTCCCTTTATTAATCTGGGGTCGCCACAGCGGAATGAACCCCCAGCTTATCCAGCATATGTTTTACGCAGCGGATGCCCTTCCAGCTGCAACCCATCACTGGGAAACATCCATACACACCCATTCACACACATACACTACGGACAATTTTAGCTTACCCAATTCACCTATACTACATGTCATTGGACTTGTGGGGGAAACCGGAGCACCCGGAAGAAACCCACGCAAACACGGGGAGAACATGCAAACTCCACACAGAAACGCCAACTAACCCAACCGGGGCTCAAACCAGCGACCTTCTTGTTGTGAGGCGATCGTGCTACCCACTGCGCCTATATTTATTTAAAATTTAATTTATTATTTATTCATTATTTAACTTTTTTTATACTGTATTATTATTATTTTTAAATGTTGAAAAAAGTCCAGAATTAGGGACTTTTGCACTCCAAGTAAGCAGGGACAAAAAAAAAAAAACACTTTTAAGAGACGTCCAAAATTTTGTACCTGGTAATTCACAATTAATATATAATTACACTGATTCTCATTATATTGTGGTTGTATCTATGTACCCACTCAGCAGGTCATTCTTTCTTTCTTTTTGCGTACTTATTTAAGTCTACTATGAATCCGGATATACCTTCGGTAACCTACTCTTTTTAGTAAGGAAATTTGCAATTGTTAGAAGCAACAATAGTCTTTGTCTCAATTTCTGAGGTTTCAAAGGTTCTCAATTTCTGAGTTTGTGTCAGAGGAAGACATTTGTGGCATTATTGACGGATGCTATTTTGGAAAGCAGAAGCTGGCAGACAGCTGAAGATGATGATGCAGAGATGCAGACTTAAGTGTTGGTTTTTATGATGGCATACACACACACACACACACACACACACACACACACACACACACACACACACACACACACACACACACACACACACGCACGCACACACACACACACACACACACACACACACAGCTATCTTTATGGAGACTTTCCAGAGACATAATGGTTTTTAGAGTGTACAGTACATTCTATCAAAATTTAGTGTATTGCTATACACACACACACACACACACACACACACACACACACACACACACACACACACACACACACACCTCAATGGTTTTTCAGTGAGCCAGTGAAGAAAGAGCAAAATAGACTTTCACCCCCATCACGTTTAAAAGCATTCAGCAGGCAACCATCTCTCCTCCCATCCTCCCTCATCCTTCATTCTGCTGTCAGCTCTTTATTTCTGCATCAGTAATTAGTAATCTAGCAGCATAATCAACACCTTCAAAGCCGAGGAGGTCGAGTCATCTGTAAACTTTTCACTTTATTTTTCATGTGAGTTTTGTGACAGGTGAACCGAGGAGAAACTTTTCATCGCAAGTGACAGTAAATATAATTTTTGCGTTACACAAGATTTACATTTTAATTAAATTATGTATTACTTTAGTTCTTTTTAGAAGGTTGGATGGTTTTGTTTTTCTTTTAGAAAGGCCCATCATCTTAAAGGTTAAATAGGGTTTGCTAGTTAATAAAAGAATTTACCACCAAATACCACACTATAAGCTGGGAAGATCTGGACGTCATTTTTTTTATTTTTGATTAGTGTTTTTTAAAAATATGTGATTAAGTTTTATTATTATTATTTTATTTTTGTAACATTTGTAGATTGTTAACTGATTTTGATCTCCACTGAGTGTTGTTTTATTCATACATAAATATATTTGTTATGATGAATGATGCTAAATCATTCACCAGTATTAGGAAATTTCATTTTCACAATTAAGCTGAAACTAAACTACTCAAATAATTGCGTTCCATGTTTTCCAAATACAGCCCTCCCTATAGAAATTGTTATTCTTCTTTCAAATATTTGTCAAGTGATGTTTAGCAGAGCAAAGATATATATATATATATATATATATATTTATTCATTCAAATTTCATTTTAAATAGCCCAATGGTAGTTTTAAATATGAACAGTTTTACTAAATTTTAGATTGCCAGTGACACTTTAAATAAATAAATATATATATTTTTTTTTATCTCCATGAAAATGCATGCACACAATTCTTTTTGTTCTTGTCAAAAAAAATTTGACCATTAAAATACTAGCCTATCAGGTTTTGTATTGCTATTAATTTAAATGTATTCACCAAAGCCCTTATATTTGGCATTTAACTTTGGATCGTGCCTATAAACACAGATTCACCAAACCTGTGAAGCTTTAGCTCATACTGTTTCTTTTGTTTCCTTCCTCTCCTCTCTCCTCATCACCACCCCCCTCATTTTTGTAAAGGTCAAAGCTTTTAACAAAAAGAAACTGCTGCCTGTTTTTTACTGCAAAGGGCAGGCAGAGTTTTAAATAGCAAGATTATTTAAATATTGTGCAAACAAAATGCAAATATTGAAGAAGGTAATTAGCCGGAGCTCACCATTCTCAAGGGGTACGTGGGGTGGGTTACTCTATATTTGGAGGACATGAGATTAGTCCAAAATCTCAGTTTTGAACACATCGCTCACTTGTTGTCAGAATGAGTGATTTTTCTTGCATCTCTACGGCATAGTTTACATAAAAAGTCCTCATTTGAACCTACAGACTAGAACTTTTAGGGATGTTTTACAGCAGTGTCCTAATTTGTTAGTTTTGTGAGTTTCACCATAATTTAAATGCATTTAGTTTAGTTCTATAGGGGTAGGACGATGGAATTGAAAAACTGGCCAATTTAGTTTTGAAGGTTTCATTGCTAAATTTGAGCGGCCTAGTGGCCATTCTTCATTGATTGCGCAATCTACCAGTAAAAACAGAATGTGACGGTTTAATTAGCAGAGGAATAGCATAGTTTTGCTTAAAATGTTGCAATGCACACATCATTTTGGGTGACATATTGGTTTAAAAGAGAACAAATTGTTGTGTGTGTCTCACTGGCTCATCTGTGACCAAGACAGCAAGTCTTTGTGATTTATCATGAGCCAAGGTATGCAGGGTAATGTCAGCATACCATCAAGAAGGACAAACCACATCCACCAGGAGTTACCGTGGACGCATAAGGAAGCTGTCTGAAAGAGAGTGGAGATGCCCCAAAGAATCGTACCACTCAGACTGTTGCATGCCCAGAGTGAAGGGGTGGATCAGTGATGGTTTGGGCTCCAATATCATGGCATTCCCTAGGCCCAATACTTGTGCTAGATGGGCGTGTCACTGCCAAGGACTACCGAACCATTCTGAAGGACCATTTGCACCCAATGGTTCAAACATTGCATCCTGAAGGCAGTGCAGTGTATCAGGGTGATAATGCATCAATACACAGAACAAGACTGGTGACAGAGTATTTGGGGGAACACAAAATGAATATTTCCCATGGCCTGCACAGTCACCAGATCTAAATAATATTAAACCACTTTAAGATGTTTTAAAGGAGCGAGTCAGGAAACGTTTTCCTCTACTAGCATCACGTAGTGACCTGGCAACTATTCTGCTATACTTTTATTACAGTAAGTTAATGTACTGTACTTATAACTGAAATGGAATTTTGAGTAGGGGCGTTGGGGCATTCCTTTGCCCATCATTACCCTCATAGCAAGGTAATGGTAGAGAAAAAAAGAGATAATAAAGAGATAGAGATAGAGAGATACTATTAAACTATTAAACTATTGAACTATTAAAGAGATAGTTCTGTACACCAAAAAAATTAACATTTAGCCACTGTCAAGTGGTTCCCAACCTTTACGAGTTTCTTTTTTCACACAAAAGAAGGTATTTTAAAGAAAGCTGAAAACCCATAACCACTGACTTTCATAGTAGCAAAAACGTCCTGGTTACGACGACCAATCACTCTGAAGAGTAAGAAAACGGGCCAATGAATGCCAAATGAATTGGCAGAGCTCAGCTCCACAGCTGACAGCGATTAGCCATTAGTGGGCTATAAAAGCCAGCAGCTGAGCAGTGAGCATTAGAATTTTTGCCTGCTGAAGAGCCGATCACTCAGCTAACAGCTGGAGACTCAGCTGCTGTGGCAGTGGAGACGCACGTCTCCGTTCCCTATTCGGGGAATGTGGATTACGTATGTAACCAAGACGTTCCCCTTCATATGGGAACTCCAATGTGCACCAAGCGTTTTTGACACCAAGCTTAATTTTGTCCTGATTGACCGGAGTAAACCTGTAATCGGGAGGAAACGGAGTCCACTCAAGGATTATAAAATCTCGCAAATGTTTTAGGTGTTGCCCAGCCCGCAGTTCTGCATAAACTATTAAGAGGCACTGCGTACTCACACCAAGTGTTTTTTTTTAAAGTGTGCTCTCTCTTCCGGGGGGACACAGCTCTCCCTGGCATATGAATCGAGGGTGATGGCATAAACTATAAGATGGACCAACCTCTGCTTTGATACGACACTTCCCTTTTGCCTATCATAACAGAAAAGAGCTGCTTAAAGACGTATGTCACATTAAGCGCAGTGTGCGGACATAGCAATGAAAGGGCCGGGTCTGCCTCCTCTGCAGACAGCGGTTGCAGGCTCACTACCACTTTAATATTAAAAGGGGTGGTAGGAACCTTGGCACAAGCTAAACCAGGGTCTCAGGTAAACATGAGAGTAGGCCGATTCAAATTCCTGGCACGATTCGCTGACCGAAAATGCCACCAGAATCATAGAGAGCGGGGATAGCAGCACGCCAAACCTTCAGTGTGGAGGGTAAAAGCCTGCGCTCCGGCTATCCTGAAGGAAGAAAACACAACACTAATCTGGCATGTCCGGGGTTCTCCGGAGAAGAGCTCCACACAACAAATAGACTCCACTACAGGACATAGGCTTGCCTAACAGGGTGTTAACCAACGACTGATAGGTCACCTAAGTCTTCCGCACTCTGTCTAGAAACCATCATAGAGGTTCCAGAACCCTGCATGAGTGCCAGAGGGTGCTCGTCCCAGAAAAAGGAAGTCTTCCGGGTAATTGGTCAGGGAGGGCCATCATGAGGAGCGTGAGTTCGGGAAAACTCAGGTCCGGTTGGGCCAAGGAGGTGCAACAAGCGAGACCCGCTCTTAGTCTCTCCGACATTGCATAGAGTCTGTGTGTGCAGGTTCACTGGGGAAAAACGCATATTGCGTAACCCCAGGGCCAGCTGTGGGCCAGTGCAGAGCAGGGAAAGCAGCTAGAGAAGGGCCGCTCGGGAGAAGCAGCAGGACCGTACCGGGGTGGAGTCTCTGTTCTCCCAGAATGTAACTGTTGTGAGAGCGTTTAAGCTGGCACAGTAGAGCTTGTCCGTGATATGAACGGCGGGCCGCATGACTCCGGAGGAGCAGATGGCAAGCGAGCTGAGACAAAAGACCCAGACCCAAACGGTTGATGTACACTATCGCAGCCGTGCTGACCGTCCTAACCAACATGTGTTTCCTCTCCTGTACCGGTAGTAACCAGCGGGGAGCGAGAAACACTGCCAACAGCTCCAGACAATTAAAATGTCAATACAACCGAAGTCTGGTTTACGAACCGTGTTACAAGCCAGTGGAATGGGCTGTAATGGCGGAGCATTTTGGAGCTGCGGGAAGAGCGATCTCTGCGAGGAATAGCACCTCTTGGTCGGGGGTCTCAGCTTACCCCTCCAGGTAGCGGTACCCACTGGCGGCCTCACCATCAGGGGAGGTGAAGGCGGAAGCACACGAGGACCGGGCGGAGAAAAACGCCCTCCATGCCAGCGTGTGCTGGCTGTGCACCCCTGGGAAGAAGGGGACGGGAGCTTGAAGATTCATCTTCCATCAGCCCACATGTCACACCTTCTAGTCGATCCAGCAGTGAGACTGGGGGACAAGCCATCTCCAGCTACACTGCCGAAGTGTAGAGGAGTGGGGGATCTGCGGGCTCGGAGGCGACAGATAAACTCCCACTGTGATCCTCAGATCTGCCCGCGTGCTAACCGCTTTCATGGGGAGCAACAGGGGTGGCTTGGAAGCTACAATCTCAGCTGTGAAACAGCCATGCTCTCACAGTGAAAGCACGAGCTGTCCATGAGCACCCCCAGACCTGTGATGCGGTACCCATGCCCATCATCCGGAGAACCACCGCATCCAGAAACGCACAGTCAGAACAGCGTCTTGAAAAAGACGTGTTGATTGACTGTGTTGCTCTTTTGGGAAAATCTGCTCTTTTATTGGAAACTGCTCTTTTTGTGCACACCAGCAAAATGCCCAGGGGACAGGAAAGCCCAGTCCTGAAATCAGGTTGGCAGATAGAGTGTCTTCAGTCTCATGAGAGGCTCTGAAGCTAAATTCTAATGCTCACATCTCAGCTGCTGGCTTTTATATCCCACTAATGGCTAATCGCTGTCAGCTGTGGAGCTGAGCTCTGCCAATTCATTTGGCATTCATTGGCCCGTTTTCTTACTCTTCAGAGTGATTGGTCATCTGTTTACAGACGCACGTTGGAGTTCCCATATGAAGGGGAACAAATACTATGGAAGTCAATGGTTACTTAAATGTCTCTTCAAAAACATTTTCACATAGACATTAATATATCTTCAAATACATTATGAACAGTAGCTACGCTAAATATTTCTTTTGTTGTCTATTTCCACCTGGGGATGCCCATCCTGAGGCCTCTTGTGATCATGTAGCACCACTTGATCAGTTCTAAGACCCGTGAAAAGATAATACCAACCATCTGAGGACTTTGAGGAATACACATACAATTAATACACTTCTGAACATTTATAGATATCACCTATCACTGCAGGTTATCTGTGTTTATATATGATGTCCACCCTATACACAACATTTCTGAATTTGATTGTAATGCAATAATGTGCACCTTTTGTAAAGCTGCTTTGAAACAATAATTATTGTAAAAAAAGCACTATACAAATAAACTTAAATGTCCGTGCTAATTTACCCGCTGAGTCCGAGAACTGATCTGAGAGCAGCAGAATGTTTGTGCTGTCTGGTAGGCTTGTCAATTTATCAATATGAAGTCTGGTCCACTTATCAGGTTTTTTTGACCAATCACTGCCCACTTAGACAGGGAGAGACAGTTTTGAGGAGTAACTGAAGGTTGCATTGCTGCTAACTAAAATATATTTTTCTTTATGACAGCAGTTCAGGCTATTTTAGAAAAAGTGTAGTATTTACACTAAAACGAGTTGGGGAAATGGTCAAATATGCTGTTTCCTCTCTTTAAATGTAGCATTGGAAATTTGTATTTAATTTAGGGAATTAGTTTGTCTGCGTGGTTTACCAAATCATTTCACTGATTCATTTTCATTTCAAATATTTTGCTATATTTTAGTTAATACTACTGTTCATTTTTGACTCAGTATTAAACAGCATGTTTTGATAACAGTTTACGATAAGACTAGGTTGTAAAAATGTATTATTCTTTAACTATATTTCTTAAGAAGAACTAATAATGAAAAATATAATACATCCAGAGCATTTATTAATCTTAGTTCATGTTAATTCCAATATTTAGTAATAAAAAAATGTATTTGTTAGTATTATTTAATGGACCTGTGCCAAACCATTCACACTATTTGTTTATGTTTAATGGCAGAAGAATTACACATGCATTACATTAAATTATTAAATAGTATTGAATGATATTAGACTACTACTGTATATTCATTCATTCATTTTCTTTTCGGCTTAGTCCCTTTATTAATCTGGGGTCGCCACAGCAGAATGAACTGCCAACTTATCCAGCATATGTTTTACGCAGCGGATGCCCTTCCAGCTGCAACCCATCACTGGGAAACATCCACACACACTCATTCACACACATATACTACGGACAATTTAGCCTACCCAATTCATCTATACCGCATGTCTTTTGACTTGTGGGGGAAACCGGAGCACCCAAAGGAAACCCACACGAACACAGGGAGAACATGCAAACTCCTACTACTGTATACTGCTGTCCAAAGAAATAGAGCAGTAGCTACACATTTGGTCAAAATTTAGTTGAGGAATAAAATGGGCTTTGAAACAAGTAATCTGACCACAAAATATTTGACTAACTGGTGTAAAACAAAGAAAAGGACATCTCATCTCATTTTATACTGGGGCTACTGTAAATACTGTATCATGCTATTGAGCTAAATATTTATTATATTTATTTATTTGTTTACTCTGCATGATGAAAATGAACCTCTATTCACGCATTTGCGTTGACATTGCATGTAATATAGTCATGCAAGTACTTAAATTCCCAGCATTAGTGTTTGCATAAATACTGTACTTTGCTTTTGTAGGTCAGTATAGTATTATATGTAGCTTTTAAAGTTACTTAGCAAAACTTAGTCACCTAAAAATGGATATTCAATGCATGAATTTGTTCTGGCAAAATGATTTCCCCATTTGATGTAAAGTTATGGTTTTTCACACTGTACTGTAGCTTGACAGTAGTTGAGAAGCTTTAAATTAAAACTGACTTGACAAGCTACAGTTTTAACAGTTTCCCTATTGGAGCCAAGTTTGAGTCTTGCCCTGTGGTCCATTCCAATCCCACTACACTTTTTTTCCTACAGTAGTTCCCAACCTGTCAACTTTCTCTCTGCTCTCCTGTCAAAATCACAAAAAGGAGACTCTCTAGCACTGCAGACATGTAAAGTGACCAGCCAAACCTCCACTGACTAGTTCAAGAAATAACAATGCAGTAGCCAGTAAAAATGAAGTTTCCAGAGGGACTGGTAAACACCTGTGAACCTGAATCCCATAAATTGCATAATGCCATCTGCTCAGCATAGAGTTTGCCAGATTTGCTGCACCATTGGTGGCAAGTGTTCATGGGTCAGTAGAAAACCATTAATAGTGCTTACAAAATTGGGTCATTTTCTGTTCTCATTTTCTGGTTGGTTGCTATGGTGTTGCTTTGTAGTTGCATGGTTAGTTAAAGGGTTCTGCATGGTTTCTATGGACCCGTAAGATAAATGTGTATCTATTGTAGGTGTTTCAAGTCCAAGTCTTTGGGATATTTTTGGGTATGCTATCCAGAAGTATTATTAGCCAGTTACAGTATGACCTCAATTGCATCATTTATCATCGTTCAGCTATTCTGTGTTTCACAAAAAATAGTTTAAATAAATAATATCTTTACTAACATATGTAGTTGAAACTACTCAACTCTATAATAATAAATAATATAATAAATATAATCAATAATAATTTCTGGTTAGTATGAAATGTAGTCTAGTTCACTTGAAGTCTTAGTGCGAGTTATATTGAATGAACAAACAGCCTACAGGTGAGCAGAAAATGTTATGAAGGTGGATAACAATTATAGTATTTCCTCTGTTTTGGTGTGTTTTCTCACAATATGCCGTTTAAAGACCACATCTTAGGTCAGTAAGCAATAAGTGGACTTTTATTGCTGTTTGAACAAATTAAAAAGTTAAGAGGTAAATAAGATAAAAGATCTACCACCACTTATTGTATGTATTCCATTATGAACTGGCCAGTGACTGTAATGAGTCAGGAGCTTACTCAGATACTGGGGAACTAGACCAATCAGGGGCATCAGTAATTATTTTAAAATGTATACAATGTTATGTTTAATGGGGAAGCCAGTACAATGTAGACAGAACCACAGTTTCACAATCTTAGACTTTGTTCCAACCAACATTGTTTATATGATTGATCAACACTTTCAGGAAACAGTTGTCTTTTTAGGTGTTTTTACACTGCATGGTATGGCATGGTTCAGTTCGGTACTGCTTACTTTTGGATGCTTTTCCACTGCATTCTGTACCTGGTACTTTCTTTAGTACCACCTCAGGTCACGTTCCATGCGAGCCGTACCATTGACCAGCATCATTGGATTTATGGCACAAGACACCAAACCCAATATATTTAAATAGTCAGCAGCAAGCATTGCTGTATACATTGTCTGCACAACTATATACTATATACTACCATAAGAAAAAGACAACTAAAATAGCATGGTCAGCTCAAGAGGTTTAGACTTTCCTCTTGTTGGTAGACGAGGAACGGAGAAGATGACCTAGAAGGTACCGCAACTGTAGTAGTAATCCCACCCACTTTAAGAGGCATTAAACTGCAGTAGAAAACCAAACCAAGTCAAGCCAAGCAAGTCGAGCCATAAAGGTTTATAGTAAAGGTGCAAATTGAAACATACTCTTAGTATCTAGATATGGCTTGGGTCTCTCCTTCAATGTAAATCAATGGGATTTTCACCTATAGCAGAAGTGTCCAGTCCTCCTACTGCATGGGTCTCTAACTGGATTCCTGGAGGGCCGCAGTTCTGCACAGTTTTGCTCCAACCCTAATCAAACACAGCTGATCCAACTAATCAAGGTGTTCAAGACTACTAGGAACTAATAAGCAGGTGTGAGTTGGAGGTGGTTGGAGCTCAAATCTGCAGAGCTGTGACCCTCCAGGATTTGAGTTTGAGACCACTGTCCTACTAAAAGGCCACTGTCTGGCATATTTTAGCTTTAACCAGCTCTACTAAAATGCTTACCTAGAAGTTTCTGTGACTCGGAAGATTTTGATAAGTTAGTTCAGATTGGAGGATGTTAATTAGGGATGGAGCCAAACTCTGCAGGACAGTAGCCCTCCAGGAACATTGGACAGCCCTGACCTAGAATATTGAAATCATAAGACAGAGATGTCGAGCCCTGCTTCTGAAGGCCCACTGTCCTGCATAATTTAACTCCTACCATAATTAAATCCGCACGCAGCAGTTAATCAAGCTCTTACTAAGTTTACTAGAAACTTCCAGACAAGCTCTGCAGCACCATGAACCTCCAGGGCAGAGTTTGGACACCCCTGTCATAAGATCACTTTGAAAACAAACTCACCTCTCCTCAAAAAGTTACATAATTTGACATTTTCCTGATTTTTACAGTATTTATTTAATACTTGTGGTTAGGGTTTGTTTAGGGTTTGTTCATCTCCCCTTGCGAATGTTCTTGCTAAAGATTGATTCATGCGCTCAGTTGTCTTCACAAGTGGATTTTTATTTTAATAAGATGACTAGCAGCTCATAGCGCAGCAGTAGAGTAATACCCAACAGCGCTTTGATCAGTGCGTGTGTATGTGTGTGTGTGCTAGCCAGATTGAGAACATCACACAGTTTCTGTCACTTGCAATTTACAAAGTTGTGTGTGATATACACACAGAGTCTGGTATTTCACCCTTCTCAAAGCTGCTGAATGTATAATTTTGGTCTGTGTGTGTGTGCGCTTGTAATTGTGCCGTGTTTCCTTGTCACTTTCGTCTAGAAGCCCAGCGGGTGTCCATGCTATATGGAGCGTGTGTATTCAAGCGTGTATGCATATCTTATATGTACATTTTAGTCTGGATATTAATAATAAAGTAAGACACAGCCTTTGTGTCTAATGAATTGTGTTTTTGTTTCCCCTGTTATTTTATATGGTGTGACACAATATATGATCTGTTTGTCTGTTCAGATATCAGTCTTAAATAGCATATCTCATTGCAAATATGGGTTTGTGTGAACAGTACTTTTAGAGAACAATGCTACTCTTTTTTTAAACTATCACACTGATTTTGTTCCATAATTATTAACATGTCGGAAAATCAAACCATTATTTTTAAAGGCAGGAATGTCACAGCATAATGGAGTTGAGCACAAAGTGCAAGGACAAAGACAAAGCCTGCAATTTTCAGAAACGTGTTTAGAAAGAAAAAAAAAGATACACAGCGCAATATTTTAATTTCAATAAAAGCAACATTTTTTATTCTGTATAAGGCATTAAAATGTCATGGTGATGAATGGGGGCCTGCAAATTGGATGATATTGTAAAAGACTGTGAAAAACGATTAAGAATAAAATGAATCCTTTATTTTAAAAGTTGTTCTGCATTTGCACAGCGAATCTATCAAATAATAATGTGAACTTCAGTATTCGCTTAATTACGTCAGTAAGTTACACAAAGCCCACAAATGTCTTCATTTCCAGATAATGAACCAATACATACAGTAGTAATAAAACTGCATACTCTATAACTGCAACATTTACCTTTAAATAAAACATTTGATGCTTATAATGATATATATGTTTTGTTGTTTCAGAGCTTCCTTATGGCTGGGAGAAAATTGATGACCCTATTTATGGAACCTACTATGTTGAGTAAGTTCAACCGCTCAAGTTAGCAGTTTAATGGCATTTAATGGATCCCTATGTTTTCTCACAGCTTTGTATTAATTGCATATATTGCTGCTCCACCATGCTAAAAAACAGCTGCTTCGTTGTTTCCTAATTCAGTTCGCAGTGTGTTTGCGTGTGTGTGTGTGTGCCATCATTTTTCTTGCTTAATGCACAGTCTGTGGTGAGCTGGGACTATTTATAGTATGGTTTTGCTTGGCTACTCTTCCTCCCAGGACAGAGAAGAACAGCCAGCCTCGAGCCAATAATGCAGCTGTAGTATCCTGTGGATACACAACCGCACATCACAAATGCAGCACTGCATCCGTGCCTGCTGTCCTCAGATTAGATTATGGCACTTCATATCACTGAATTGTAATCATATACTGTAGTAACAGTCTTTTCTGTCAAGCTGCCTGCATTGTGCTGGTGC
Source organism: Danio choprae (assembly GCA_903798125.1). Classification (NCBI taxonomy): domain Eukaryota; kingdom Metazoa; phylum Chordata; class Actinopteri; order Cypriniformes; family Danionidae; genus Danio; species Danio choprae. Next base: position 3,164,110 of record CAIGQW010000596.1, read on the forward strand.
TTTGTTTGTCACTGTAATGACTTCTTATATTTATTATTATCGATGTTTTATAACTTCCCCCATAGTATACCTGTCTGTCCATCGGTCTTTCTGTGTGTTCATTCATATGTATGTCTGTTAATTCATTTGTCTTTCTGTCCATTCATCCTTTTGTTTGTCTATTCATCCATCTATCTGTCTGTCCACTTGTCTGTCTGTCTGTCTATATGTCAGTCTATCAGTTAATGTGTCTGTTCTATTTGTCCATTTATTGGTGTGTCTATCAGTTGTAATGGTCTGTCTTTCTGTCCATTTGTACATCTGTCTGTCTGTATGTTTATTCTGTCTGTTTCTCCATTTGTGATAGCGTTTCTGTCTGTCTGTCAATCCATCCATCTGTTTGTCTGATTTCTGCCTGCATGTTCACTTGTTCTTCTTTCACATTTTTGTCTGTCTTTTTTCATCCATCGAATGCTGAATTCACACCAAATGCAAAGAAAAAAACAGTCACTTTCGATTACTCACAGGATATATATTTTTTTGGCTCAAGTGAAATTTTTGGAACTTGGAAGTTGTGTGGAAGACGTGATTGAGATGAATACCACATTAGCATTATGTTAATCATGCAGCCTAGTGCAAATTCACCTCTATTTGCACATTTGAATTGACTTTGTAGTCTATTTGCGCAAATACTTAAATTGGCTTTATCAATCCATCCGTTTATCTGTCTTTCCTTCATAATGCATTATATATATTTATAGTAATCAGTTAGTCATGTAGCTTTCGATTTATTTGTTTTAACCTACAGTAGATGTTGTTCAGGCTCTATTTGTCTGTCTGTCAATGGAAAGGAAGAAAAGCGCTTCTTTAGTAGTAATTGTACGACTATGGGTTTGTATGTTGTTGAAGATGACAGCTGGGAAGATCAGAAGCAGCATCTGGTGTGAAATGACTGTAATTGACTATAAATCTGTGTCTAGTGGCTTTTTAGAGGAGACACTTAACAAGAACATTATGCATAAGGCTTATCATTTGTATTTGTGTTTTATGTGTATTTTTAAAGTTAAACAGATGTCATTTCACCTATACAACTGATATACAATAAGCCCAAACCCAACTTAGACTCAGTGAAAATACGTGCCTCAGCCTACATTCTAACATGCATTACTCCAAATACATTTTGTTGCATGTTTCAAATAAGAAATCCACTAGAAGGCGCTGCCTACATTTTTGCCAATCTGAAATACGTTACTTAGGGTATGTTTTGTTGTATGTTTCAGATATACGTTATTCTTGTACACGTCCATGAGAAGGCAGGGCTTTTCGTACAGATTACCAGCAAACCACTGACTTAAACCCTTCCCTAAACCTAACCAATAGCCTTTTTAAAAGCAAATGTAAGAAAAAAGTGAATCAGGACCACATTTTAATTAATTTTACATTGCTTTTATCTCATTTGTGGACCCGTGCTTCACCAGACTTGAACCCGAGTTCTTCGCATCACTGCAGTCTTGCAGTCTGACAAAGATGTTGGTAAAAAAGCATGTATTTCCAATAAGCCTGCATTACCTAAACTGATTCAATGGGTTGTTTGCAAGGCCTCATGTGCTATAAAAAAGAAAAGTGTTGAACTGGTCTCAGATAAAGTGCTAGGGACAAAATCCATTTGCTCATTATGCTTTGATCTGTTGAATCAATTTCAGGCTTTAGACCTCAAAAGAAATCTAAAACCAATGTCTCAAAAATTGACCTTGCGTAGTCTTGGCACAAAGCTGTAATTACAAATGCCACGTCTTTGCAAAAAAGCATTACCTCTTTTCAAAAGAATGCCTTTTAATGGGGCCTAATTGTCTTTGTACTTTCAACTGGCACAGTTTTCAACAGCGCCTTTTAAAACATATTAAATTAATTCTGACGGCAAGTGTTATACAGACAGTCAAAAGAGCCATTTTTTTTCCAGATCACAAGATGCTCTCATTGCTGTCTGATGTCATTTTTACATCACTCTCTTAACAAAGATGAGAACTAACTGGGCTAATGTTTTACTCATTGACCACAGCCTGTTAGATTTTAAATGACTTGTTAAAGGGTATTTAAATCAACATGCATGCTTTCATGTACAGTATAGTGCATATCATGAATGTCTCCATTCATCAACCATTTTTTTAACTGGCTGTGCAAGATGATTTTAACTGACCATCCAACCCTCATGCAATGTTTGCAGTTCATGTTTCAAAAGGGCATAACAGACATACATTTATATATGCTTTACTTTCCTAAGCAGTTATTAAAATGGAATATCTCACTTCTACATGCTACCTCAGTTGTATTTTTAAAGATGGTGTATAGAGTATTGATTGCCAGTATACAGTATATATTGTTTTTTGTTCTGTTTAGTTTTTTGCATTTTTAAAAGGATGCTAATTTTTGGTGCAGATCATTTAATTTTGTGACAAATATTAATGCATTTTTTATAAAAAACATAATATTGAAATATAATTTATTTATTCATCCATTAGTTCACTTATGTATTATTTGACATGATACTGATGAACACAAATTATGTATACTGTACACAAAGAATTGTGCACATTTTTGTGATTTTTATTCTGGACAAGTCATTTCTTGTTGCTGAAAGTCAGTACCGGTCTACAGATATTGGACTTTCAAAGATTTCCTTGAATAGCTGCTTTCATGCACATGGCTGCTGCCTAAGCAGAGTGAAAATGCCACCTGCATAGTCAGTGGAGCAAGGCAGCTTGCTATGTGGCTTATATACTGACTAGTCACGTATTTTCAAGTAGCCACTTAAGATGAGTCTATGTTTCTGGTTTCTGATTGCAGTCACATAAACCGCAGGACTCAGTTTGAGAACCCAGTTCTAGAGGCCAAGAGAAGATTGCAACACCAGCAGCAGATGCAGAGTCAGGGCTTGTCCTCTCTCCCCCTACCTGCAGTTTACAGAGGTAAAGTATTATTAATATATATATATATATATATTGGCTCCCTGATGACATCTTAATAACCCTTATCTGCTCTTCATGCAATGACATGTTTAACATCAGATCTGCTGGAATCACTGATTGAGGCTTATAAAATTTCTCCTCTGAGCTCAGTGACTGTCTCCATAGTAACACATCTAAGCTCAGACTTCGTCTTTGGTAGAGCACCATCTGTGAGTGAACTTGTTTTTAAGAATATCACCTCCTTGCAGTCCGACCATTGGGATTATGAGTTTTACTTTGTCTAAAAATGAAAATTCGGTCACCTGCATTTCTTTCTTAGAACAGGAAAAGGAGAAAGGACCATGATCAAATATACAAAAGAAACATAGAATATCCCAATATATCTATAGTTTTGTGTACAAAACAGACCAGAATTTGGCTGCTAACCACTGTGACAGGCTTGTTGCCTGATTTATGAACAGATGTAATTGCAAATGCATTTGTGAACCAGATCATCTGATTTATTGGCAATATTAAACACAAGCCATTTGTTCACAAAATAGACATTGGCGCTTTTCTTTGTTTTCAGTGAATAGTGGCTTACATTTGTGTAAAATGATTTAAATATATCGCAAATCATAGGCACCTTTTAGAGATTTTAATGTGATTTTGCATCCTTGTTAAAGCTTTTGTCTCTATTCATTGTAATTTCTTAGAGGGAAAAAGGGGATATAATTCAGAATTTCTCCTATTGTGTTCAATGGAAGAAAGCAAGTCATTTAGGTTTGGATGGGCAAATATAGCTATATAAGCTGTTTGAGCTAAGCTCAAATGCTTTCTGTTTTCTTTGTGGCTCAATTATTCAATAAGAATGTGCATTTTTTTCTTAACATGGCCTTGGGCCACATAATAGTAAAATGAATAGTATTTTCAGCCAGACAAGGCAAAATCTTGTTTCAGTAGATTTTCCGGTAAAAACATGCTTTCCAATAAACTTACACAATATGACCAAAAGAACTGGACTGCACATGGACACTTGAAAACACCATATTTCACAAATGTGTTTGATAGATCAGTGTCTAGTTGCATAAACTGCTTAATCTAGTTTTAGTCTAACTAATATTAGGCTTTAATATTGGTTACATGAAAGGTAGATCATTTTAATATCAGAAAAGTCATAAGACAGCATTAATGACTATAAATTAATGCAACTGCCCACAGGCCTGGTCTTCAATCAAGCCAGTCAACTAGTTCTATATTAGAATCATTAATATAATATACAAGCACAAAGAGACCTTCCAAAAAATGCAGTAGCACTGTAAATATTGTCTGTTGTAGAATTAAGGTTCATGCCTTTGACCCCCAGTCAAAAAAAAAAAGTTTACAGAGACAGCACTTGCTACATCTGTATGCTCAGATGATCGGATGTTAAACCTTAACCAATGCAGAGTGTACTCATGTATTTCATAGCAAATCCTTGTCCATCATTAGTGGATCAACCTTTGTGGAGACTGCAATTGGCCAAGTAGGACATTTTGTATAGTAGGACTAACCCTATTCCTAACAACAGCCATAACTACATCTATGCCTAAAACCAGTGGGAAATGTCAGAATAATAACATTCTTGAAGCTCCAACCCCAACCTAACCCTTTGGGAAGCTTCTTCCAGAACTAACAAGAAGGTTCAACCTGGCAAATATGACCTTATATTTCCTTTCAAAATCTTACTGTTTTATGTCCATATAAGGCCAACTTTGTATCCTTCAATGCCATTTATCGATTTCCTCTGTGAATTGAGGCTACAACCCCAGCACTAAATCTAAGTCTTAAATCGAATTGTTGGGAGTGTTGTTCCAGGACCAACAAGGATGTTGAAATGTATCTCTTTTTATTTTCACAGTAGCCCAGCCTTGTATCTTTTTATGCCATTGCATTTTTCTGTGTGAGTTGAGGGTTTTTCTTCTCTGCAACAGTGGAGGAGAGCCCCTCCTCTGCCACTTTACCCAGGGCCAGACTGGCATATGTGGGTCCCGCTCCCGAACGCTCTCACAGTCTCACTGACCTGTCTGAGGCCCCCCTGTACCGGGCCGGTGTATTTGGACTGCATGGTACGTCCCTAGACCAGCGCCCCCTTGTGTAAGGGAGGAACTACAGCAGGACTCTATTCGTCCTCTATGAACTCTTTCAATTTATAAACCAGTGGATACTTTTTGTTGGCTTTTAATTTTTTGGTTTTGTTTTTTACTTTTTGCCTGAGCTTCCAGGATATGCATGAGTACACCTACCCTGCTGAATAGACCAGCATGTCTGGTTTGCTAACATATGTTTCAGGTGCTGGTTTACAACAGATATTGATTCCTCAAGGTTGCTTATCTCATTGAGAATGGTCATCAAGTAATCCAACGCCCAAGTTGACAATTGGTGAACAAAAAGTTAGATTATTTTATGGATAGGCAAGTTTGGCCCTAGTGAGCCACAGCCTTTCAGAGTTTTTTTCTCCAGTCTTAATCGAACATGCCTAAACAAGCTAGTCAATGATTAAAGGGTTAGATTATCAAAAAGTGAAAAATCAGTTTTAATTACTCACCCCCATGTTGTTCCAATTCTGACATCCCTTAATTCACCTTCAAAACACAAATTAAGAACTTTTAGGAACTCCTCCATAGACAGCAATGGTCCTGAGATATTCAAAGTCCAGAAAAGGAACCATTGTCAAAACATTCCATGTGACCTCAGAGATTCAACTATAATCATACGAAGTTCCAAGAAAACATTTATGCACCAAAAAAATTGTAAATATGTAGATATCTTCTCTTCCACGTCAGTTCATTAGGGTGCATGTTTACTATGGGCAGTACAATGCAAGAAGCATATTGGCCATGCAAACCCTGCTTTTATATGGAAGACATTGGCGAACAAACTTTTTTTTTTTTTTTTTTTTTTTTTCCATACAAATGTGTTCTTGGACCTCTGTATGATTGCAGTTGAACCTCTGAAGTGACATGGAATGTTTTCACAATGCTATTTTCTCTGGACTATTTCTGTCAATGGAGGATGAGGGAGCTCATCTAAAATATTTTAATTTGTGTTCTGAAGATAAACAAAGGTCTTAGAGAAGTAGAATGGCATAAAGGTGAGTAATTGATGACAGAGTTTTAATTTATGGGTGAACTAATCCTGAACCGTGAACTAGGGGCTGCTGTTTTTATAAAGGTTGGATCAAAACGTTGCAGGGCTGTGGTACTCTAGGTTCTCTAGCTTGCATAGCCCTGGACTGGTCGCTTTATCTAGATTTTTTGTTTAAACATGGGTCTATGCTAATTGACTGTACACACATTAAAACTTTCAAAAACTGAAATAGTCAAACACTTCACAGTAACATATGGCTTTGTATAACAAGCAATATAACACCTGCTTTATATGATTCAATCAACCCAAATCACTCAAAATGTCCCACTCATATATTTTTTGTCATTAGAAATATGTCAGCTAACAAAGGTAAAATGGGTTGTGCATATCCTATTGCACAGGTGTCAATTCCAGTTCCTGGAGGGCCGCAGCTCTGCACAGTTTAGTTCCAACCCTGCTTCAACACCCTTACCTGTAGGTTTCAAACAAGCCTGAAGGATTAAATTAGTTTTAAGGATTATGATCAGGTTTATTTAGGGTTGGAACTAAACTGTGCAGAGCTGTTGCCCCCTAGGAACTGGAATTGACACCTGTGTCCTATTGTGTCAGCTTAAAAACCATTCAGACAACCAACAAACTTTGCGCATCCCCATTACCTATTTGCCCTACTTTAACAAACAAGACTATGTTGGTCAACTAGCAGCACCAGCTACTGTTTGTTGGTGGTTGTCCACAAGCTAAACCAGCACCAAACAAGTATGGATCAGCATGGACGTTCATGCTGGTCATTCAGCAGGATATCTGAACCAGCTATTTCCCCTAATAAACGCATGGCAAAACTGCAGAAGGACTTGAGAAACTTAAAAAAAAGGCTTGAGAACCTCTCAACCAAGAAAATGAGATGGAGTGACTATGCATCTCGTAACTCCATACTGTGTACTGAAGTAGGCATCTCTTCAGTTGTGAAGAAGCAACTCTTTAGTACAAAGGTTCTTGATGGTGTGCAATTACAGTAAATTGCTTCTCCAGAACGGTTTTCAAGACTGCTCTGAGAGAGCAGAAGAATCGCTCTGCCTGTGCTGGTTCTTCTCCTGGCTTTTTTTTTTTTTTTTTTTTTTTTTTTGCTTAAGTCTTGTCTGTCCTGAGAGACGGCCCTGGACAAGGCTCAACACTGTTGAGTGTAACATTAGGATATGTTTAAAGAGCCAAAAGTGAGGTTTGAGCAAAAAAAAAAAAAAGCAAGCCATCATGTTCCACTCTGCTCTTGTATGTTTGGCTGTAAGCAAAGCGCTTGGCCTTCTACCCACAATTCCCCAGTGTGATGTGATCTGCTGCTTTTGATGGGTTTGGAGTGGCTTTTACAAAGTAACCCGTTAATTTCTGGATGTCTTCTCCTGGGTTGCAATCTGATGTTTGTATCTGCATTTCTTCACCTTGGCAGAGAAGCCTCTGTTCACGAGGGACCCCACGCAGCTGAAAGGCAGCTTTCTGTCTACACCCCTGCAGAAAAGCAACATGGGATTTGGCTTCACTATCATCGGCGGTGATGAACCGGATGAGTTCCTCCAGGTCAAAAGTGTCATACCGGACGGGCCTGCTGCACAGGACGGGAAAATGGCTACAGGTAAATACATCCAGACTCAATGTTTGAACGGTGCTAATGTGCTATTCTCACTCAAACAGAGCTCCCAGCTGGTCAGTCTATCTCAATCTGTGTTTGTGCCCACACTACTGCAGGCCGTGGTGTGAATCTGACATTTTATTGGTTGATAGTGCGTTAGAGACATCCAGGGGTTAAGTGCATTTACGGACAGCGTATTTATTGGCTTTGTGTGTCATCCACAGCAGGGCATGTGTCCATTAATCACAGTGGGGCTTTATAAACTCTGTAACATCAGTCCAGCCTAGCGGGAGTGTGATTTTACACACACACACACACACACACACACACACACACACACACACACACACACACACACATCAGCATTGAAATATCTCATAGTCAGAGGGACCCACAGTGCAGAGTTCAAAATATAGTCAATACATCTCCCATGATGCCACTTTATTGTATTATTGTTGTTGGTAGTTGTGGAAATTATCCTCTCTGCTCCTTACCTCTGCTTTCTGCACTTCTCCTCCACCCTCCACGCTCCCTCTGGACCTCTTGTCCTACTTGAGCTGCTTTGCAGTAACACAGTCATACAGTGGTGGGGAAGAGCTTCAGATGTACACCAGTGTGAAATATTCAATTCTGCTTGGATTAGAGAGCATAGAGAGGAAGCCACTCTTAAAATGTGGGTGTATGTGCATGTATGTTAGCTTTGAGGCCAATCTGTATGCTAATGTACTTTAAATTGTTGCTAAAACTCTGAATAAAATATTAATGACTTTGCAGATTTAAAGGGATAGTACACCCTAACAGAATTTCCACATCATTTACTCACTCTCAGTACATCAAGAGATATTTTTTCATCAGTAGAATATTTTTAGCTGATACAGTGGCTCTTGGTCATTTATTAAATGCAAGTCAATGACTTCTGCTACACTAAGAGTAAAAAACATACAGGCAAAAAACAAAATTAACACCTGTGGCTTCCGACAATGTATTGTGGTCTTATGAAGTGAAATGGTTGCACTGAACATTATTTTAACGTTATTACAGTACGTACATTATTAGTACAAGCTTCATGTTGCATGAAGACACGTACTGTATGAAACATATAATATAATATATTTTGCATAGCCTGAATCACTTTAGCATGCTCACGAGAAACATATTGTGTGCTCAAAAGAAACTTTTGGGTGCGCACAAGAAACGTTCACATGCGTTCATACTTTCAGTTGCACATGAGAAATGTATAGGCAAGGCAAGGCAAGGCAAGTTTATTTATATAGCACATTTCATACACAGTGGTAATTCAAAGTGCTTTACATAAACAGGAATAAAAGAGACAAGTATAAAAAAAATAAAATAAAAATAAAATAATAATAATAATATGAAAACAGATAAAAACAGATTAAAATGTGTTAAAACAGGTTATAAAAGAATGAAAAAGAAAAGAAAGACATAATAGTGCAATCTGTCGGACGTAGCACAGTGCTCATTCAGTAAAGGCACAGCTAAACAGATATGTTTTAAGTCTGGATTTGAATGTACCTAACGTTGGAGCACATCTGATCATTTCTGGAAGCTGATTCCAGCAGCGGGGGGCGCAGTAGCTGAAGGCAGATTCACCCTGCTTTGACTGAACTCTTGGAATTTCTAGTTTATATGATCCTAAAGATCTGAGTGATCTGTTAGGTTTGTATTCAGTGAGCATATCTGTAATGTATTGAGGTCCTAGGCCATTTAGTGATTTATAGACAAGAAGTAATATTTTGAAATCTATTCTGAATGTAACTGGGAGCCAGTGTAAAGACCTGAGGACAGGTGAGATGTGCTCTGATTTTCTGGTTCTGGTCAGAATCCTGGCAGCAGCGTTCTGAATGAGCTGCAACTGTCTGACTGTCTTTTTGGGAAGGCCAGTGAGGAGGCCGTTACAGTAATCCACCCTGCTGCTGATAAAAGCATGAACAAGTTTCTCTAAGTCCTCACTGGAAACAAAGCATCTAATTCTTGCAATGTTTTTGAGGTGATAGTATGCTGATTTAGTTACTGCTTTGACATGACTATTGAAACTCAGATCTGACTCCAGGATCACACCAAGATTCTTGACCTTGTTTTTTGTTGTTTGACCCTTAGAGACAAGGTACGCATTCACCTTGAGAACCTCATCTCTGTTCCCAAATGCAATGACTTCAGTTTTCTCTTTGTTTAACTGAAGAAAGTTTTGGCACATCCAACTGTTGATTTCATCAATGCATTGGCAGAGGGTGTCAATGGGGCTGTAGTCATTAGGTAGTAAGGCTAAGTAGATCTGAGTGTCATCAGCATAGCTGTGGTAGGAGATTTGGTTCTTTCTCATTATTTGGCTCAGTGGGAGCATATAAAGGTTAAACAGGAGAGGTGCCAGAATTGAGCCTTGTGGGACTCCACATGTCATGGGTGTCCACCTCGACCTATGGTCACCTATACTGACATAGTAACCTCTCCCTTCAAGGTAAGATCTGAACCATTTAAGGACCATCCCAGACAGCCCAACCCAGTTTTCCAGCCTATCCAGAAGTATGCTGTGATCGACAGTGTCAAATGCAGCACTGAGATCAAGCAATACCAGCACTGTTAGTTTGCCTGAATCTGTATTTAGGCGGATATCGTTAATTATCTTTATAAGGGCGCTCTCTGTACTGTGATGTGCTCTGAAACCAGATTGAAAATTGTCTAAACATCCCTTGGAGCTTAAGAATGTGTTAACCTGGTTAAAAACCACTTTTTCAATGATTTTGCCAATGAAAGGGAGGTTTGAAATTGGCCTGTAGTTGCCCAATAGGGTGTTATCCAGGTTACTCTTTTTCAAGAGGGGTTTAACAACTGCAGTTTTAAGTGAGTTTGGGAAAGTCCCTGAGAGAAGTGAAGCATTTACCACTTTTAGAAGATCCATTTCTAAACAGTTAAACACCGTTTTGAAGAATGATGTGGGGAGCGTGTCAAGACTGCAGGCTGATGTTTTCAGAATTTGCACAATCTCTTCTAAGATTTTATCATCAATTGCCATGAAATCAGACATACTGTCTGATTTCTTAAGTTGTGGTTGAGGTTGTGTGACGTCGACACAACATGGCTGATTGGATGAGCTGATTGCCTTCCTGATATTATTGATCTTATCAGTAAAGAAATGAGCAAACTCATTGCATTTGCTTTCAGAGAGTAGTTCACTGGGAATCCTACCGAGGGGGTTTGTGAGTCTCTCTACCGTTGTAAAGAGGGTGTGAGCGTTATTTAGGTTGCTGTTTATAAGGTTTGAAAAGAAAGTCTGCCTAGCAATGTTTAGTTCCACATTAAAAGCATGAAGACTGTCTTTATAGATGTTATAATGGACTACTAGTTTAGTCTTCCTCCACATACGCTCAGCTTTTCTGCACTGTCTTTTCATCATCTTTACCGCTGTTGACCTTGTCCAAGGTGCTTTCTGTCTCCCACTCATCTTCCTGACTTTAACAGGAGCAATGTCATCTATGACATTCTTAACTTTAGAGTTAAACAAATCAAGGAGAGAGTCAACAGAGTGTGCAGATATGCTTGGTGCTAGCGATATGGCCTTCATAAACTGCTCACTAGTGTTCTCATTTATGCATCTCTTTCTGACAGACACAGATCTGTCTTCAGTGGCTGGAGTGATCAATATATCAAAGAGAATACAGAAATGATCAGATAGTGCAACATCCTTAACAACAGTCGATGAAATGTGTAAACCCTTAGTTATAATTAAATCTAGAGTGTGTCCACGATTGTGTGTGGGTCCTTGAACATGTTGAGTCAGATCAAAAGTGTTAAAAACAGTCATGAGTTCTTTTGCAGCATTGATTTCTGGATTATCAATGTGAATATTAAAATCCCCAGCAATAGTAAAATGGTCAAATTCAGAGGTCACTATTGATAGCAGCTCTGTAAAATCATCAATAAAAGTTGGAGAATATTTTGGAGGTCTGTAGATAATGATCAGTAAGATGCGTGGAGCACCCTTTAGTGCTATACTCAGATATTCAAAGGACAAATAGTCACCAAATGACACTTGTTTACACTCATAGACATCTTTAAACAGGGCAGCAATGCCTCCACCTCTCCTATTGGCTCTGCAAACACTCATAAAGTCAAAATTTGCCGGGGCGGTTTCATTCAGGACTGCTGCACTACAGCTGTCATCAAGCCAAGTTTCATTTAAAAGCATAAAATCAAGGCAATTTGTGCTGATAAAATCATTGACTAGAAGTGACTTATTGTTTAGTGATCGGATGTTTAAAAGTGCTAACTTAACAGTTTTAGCTGTTTTCCCTACAGTAGTCTCAGATCTACATTTAATGTACACCAGATTTGAATGATTTGCTCTATGGCTTGAAGAGGGCTTTGATTTTCTGTCACGTAATACAACATATATCTGCGTAGAGAGAGCTACAGGCACACTGGGTTCCTGCTTGTTCTGTAAACATTTGATAAACATACTGTTATCTAAGCAGGCACCCGACACACATCAATGAGATTTGTTTTGTTCACCAGCTGAAGATGGGGCGTTGTTTGGGCCCTGGCGGTGTGGCAAGAGTCGGAGGGCTCTTCCAGGTGGGCTCAGAGGTGGTCTTCCAGGTGGAGTCAGAGGTGGTTGTGGAGCAAGCCGCTTTTTGGTTGATAACTGGGGGCTTGCAGCAATGGAGTGTGAAAGTTTGGTTCCAGCAAACACCAGTTCCTCCATCTTTTTTGAAAAACCCAAGAGAGGTGAGCAAGATGACAATGAGAGCGTGTCTGGTGACAGAAGCTGTGGCTCTGGAGATTCTGGCTGCTGAAATATATTGTCCTGGCTATTTTCCTGAAGATCATTGGTGAGAACTGAGTCTTGACGTTGTTCTGATGCGTCACAGTCTGTCTGTGTTGGGCTCAGTGTGCAGGGTGCAGGCGGCAATGTTTCTATGTGCAGTGGTTGTTTTGACTGCGTGGTGTTATCACTGTCCTTGTGAGATGCGTCAGCCCCAAGTCCACTCAGGAGCTGATTTGAAGTCCTGTGGTCATTCGTCATTCGTGTGCCATTTTGGTTGAGTTCAGTGGCACATACAGTCGATGGATGATGGAGGCAGAAATAGATATTGTCCTTCAGCACTTTTGCACCAAATTTGTTTGGATGAAGGCCGTCTGATGTAAACAGTTGTCTTTGATTCCAGAAGAGATTGAAGTTGTCAATGAAATTCAGTCCTTTCCTGTTACATGTTTTCTGCAGCCATGCATTTAGGCCAAGAAGCCGTGAAAACATATTTGTCCCTCTTGCAGGGAGTGGTCCGCTGATGAACGGCTGAATTTTCAATCTTTCAACTGTTTCCAAGAGCTCACAGAAATCTCTCTTGAGCAGTTCTGACTGCTCCTTCCGAATATCATTCTTCCCCACATGGATGATAATCCGTTTTGCAGTCTTGTGCTTCTTCAGAATTTTCTCAAGTTCTTTGTTTACATCAGAAACTGTTGCATGAGGGAAGCAGTATGTCATTGTGGCTCTGCTCCTAAAATTCCTGATTATTGAATCTCCAACAATCAATGTCCTTATCTCGGCTGCGATCGGAGCAGAATGCCGCTGTCTAGTTGGCCTTGAGCCTCCATTCCATGCAGAAATAGCTGCTGAGTCATGCGATCTCTGTCTGACTGCATTTGGGGATTCTTCACCCATATTACTCAAAGTTTCATATCTGTTCTGAAGCTGTATTTGAGTCCGAGCTGTATTTGGGGTAGAAGACGCTAATGCAGCAGCGTATGATCTTCGTGATTTGACCCCGCGAGTACCCTTTGGTCTCGCGCCTTGTTTATGCCATTGGTTATCATGTTCATTTTCAACAGTTTCATTCTGTTTTTCTGTGCTCAAAACAGTAGCTGGAGTAGATTTACAGGACTCACCGGCTTTCTGCTGTGAAGGTCCATAATGAAATGGTCCTGTGTGATCCGGCATTTCTGGTCGGATCGCAAGTAACTTTGTTTCCAGAACTGCAATCTTTTGTAGAAGTTTGTGGCAGTTTGTGCAGCGGTGAGATTCTGAATTAATCCGATCCAGAGGCATTTTCACAGCCGTGTTTACCCGTCTCAGGAATGCAAGTAGCTGGTAGCGGGAGGATTGTTTTGTCGAAAATTCCCTTCTTGTTAGTAAAGTTGTATTCCAGACTGTTTGTAGATTCGATGTTGATCTTCAAGCTGTGTCGTTTGAGCACTGTGCTGATAGGCTCGAGTTAAAATTAGAGTATAAAATATAAAACGCAAGAGTGCAAAGCGCGGAGCAGTAGGCAGAGACGTCCGAACAGTAGCAAAGCAGGAAGTAGAGTAGTGTAAGAGTAAAAAGGTGTGTCTATGTAAACTTTTTTGTGTGCATGTGAAAATTCCTTCTGAACACACAATATATATATATTTTATATACAAAATAGGAAAAAGTAGTATTTAAGTCATTTGCTATCAACTATAACATAGAAATGACTATTGCTTTTAAATATCTACCATTATAGATGTTATATTTTCCCAACAATTAATGTGTTTCTTTTCATACTCATTACTAGTTTACTTAGACGAGTCACACTCGTAATTATTTTTCAGAATTCCAAAATGTAATGCGATTACACATTTTTTTAGCATGTTTCTCTACCACATAAACATCTGTTTATCATCTTGTCCACACGTCAACATTAAAGTGACATAAACATGACATGTATTCAACTCACTGGCTTCCTTGCTAATTGAAAACCATCGTACAGAGAGCTGGGATTTGCTACGTGATATGCTTCACTTCCCGCATCTTAAAGTCCTGCCATCTTCCCCATCCACGCCCACTATAGATGCCAGTCTGTGGCGCTGATGTTTGCTCTGCCCCTCACAGCTGTGCCTATAAAAAACTTAACAAGCAGATAATGAGTTGAATCAGGTGCAGGAGTGTGCTGGATCTCTGCGTTTGAGGTTTAGAGCTTCATTTGTGTAGGATGTGTATTGCGGCTTGGCAGCGCTGTTTAGGGGATTGTGTATTGATTGTGTTTGTTTTGAATGCCAGTCACAGAGCAGGACTCCTCTGGGTTTCAACATTAGATGTCTCAGACGCCACTTCCCAAAGCATCTCTTATACTCTCTTGCTGTCATTAGTTGTACACCACTGCTTTGGCTCTTCAGAACAATACTGCAATTCAGAGGTGTGTGTGTGTGTGTGTGTGTGTGTGTGTGTGTGTGTGTGTGTGTGCGTGCATGTGTGTGTGTGTCTTGTACTCCCTATGTTGTGGGGACCAAATGTGGCCACATGTATAGTAATACCAGTGTATTTGTGAGGACATTTTTGGTCCCCATTCATGAAATCACATAAATCACACAGAATAAAGTATTTTGAAAATGTAAAAATGCAGATTGTTTCCTTTGAGGGTTGGGATAAAGGAATACAATATAGTTTGTACAGTATAAACATCATAATGTCTATAGGAAGTGTATATACTGTGTGTTTGTGTGTGCGTGTGTACGTGCATGCGTGCGTGTGTGCATGTGTTCCTTAGCCATGGCTGGCATTATAGCTAAAGAATGAGGATAATGATAAGAATAAAACATCTAAATAAGTATAGAATAGGAGAATAAAATAAATAATGATTGATTAATAAATAGCTATTGAATTAAGAATGATTATGATATGATGGTAGATTATATATTTTTAACTTCTAATTAAAAATATATTACATAATATGTAGAGGTATTGAAAATAAATACAAATTACTCAACATTTTTGCTATTAATGATGAAATCTGGCACACTATGAATACTATTATTAATAATTGATATTAATAATAATTTATAAATAAATATTGATTATTCAAATACTTCTGATTTCACTTTGTTTTAGCAGTAGTTGATTCTGAGCAAAGAAGTAGGTATAAAATAAAGAAGGAATTCTGTGGCGTTTGTTCAGTCAAATTGAGAATGATTTCAAACATATTTTCAAAGTTAAAAAAAAGTTGTTAAAACATTCAGGCATGTTTTTCAGAGTGGTTTTCAACAAATAAAGGGAAAGAATGCTATTTAATCGTTTTTAGCATGCATAGCATGTAGCATGTACTGTAACATATATGCATACAAGTAACACATTCACTGACCATTTTAAATAAAAACTTATACATTTAAAAAAAAAAGCTATGCATGTGCCCTCTGTGAACATTTTCGAGTTATTAATAGTCATTTGAATCAATTAATGATTGTAACTTAGTCTTTGGTATCTGAAAATTAATTCAAGTTTCTCTACATCTTTGCTAATAGTGTTTAATTCATAAACCCAAATATTATACTTTTATCATACTAGTCACAAAAGTGACTACATAAAAAAACACAACCCATACCCATACAGCAGTTTTAATTTTGTTTACACGTATACTGTCTCGTATTACCCAGCGTCATCCTTCATAAGCACACTCTAAAGCAGAAAATAGCAGGAATATGACAAAATACTGTTCCATATTCATTTCTAAGCTTTAATCTGAGAGCTTTTGAAAAGCCTGAGACTATAGAAGTAACTTTGGAATTTTAAGTGGATGATAATGCCTTGTTTGTATTAGTGTCCTGATCCGGTTTGCCCTGTGGAGCTTCAGCCCGGATTGCTGCTGACATAAAGTTAGGTGTGAAACAGCGAGGTCACACCGATATCATTTGCTGTCTGGAAGCATGTGAAATTATTGATCGGAACACCAGAGGCTCTAGGCAAATGTCGAACGTATTTACAGAGATTAATTAAAATTCCTGCACACAACACACAACAGTCAGGAGGGGACAAGACTTATCGATAGGTGCGAACGGCACTGCATAAAATGTCTCCAGGAAACCAGTAACACAACAGACACACTGTTCTGTGATCTTGTTTAGCCCACATAAAACCTTCGCCAGGTTTGCTGGAGCCATTCAGTTTGCATAATAAATAGATTTCTTATAAATAACTCTTTTGAAACATTCAACGGTGCTGTCAACAAAGCAGAAATTAGGCCTCAAACATACTCAGTGAAATGTTATAGCAAATGCTCTTTACAAGGTTGATTTAAAAAAACACTTAGATCTTTGAAAATGCTAACAATACTGGTATAGTTTGGAAATGCTGGTGTGTAAACAGCCTATAGCCCTCACACAATGTTCTTCTTGTTTATTGCCAATTGTTAGAGTACTTTGTGATGGATTTTAACTTGTGTTGATAATAAAACTAACAACACTTAATTTTGGACTAAAATGTCATTGTAACATGCATTGCTGAGATTGCAACAAGAATAATATAATTATTAACAAAACTTTTAATAGTAATGCATTACTCTCAACACTGGTGAAAAAATGCTGGAAGGAATGTTAAAAAAAGGTTGTGAAGATCCCAGTTAAATCCTGTGGCAGGGTGATACTTTAGGATTGGGAAAAGGATTGAGTAGGTCCCTCAAATTGGTGTGCTGTAATTGTCACAGTTGCCAGGGGAGACGACATGAATAAATATTGGATGACTGAAATCGTTGCAAACTGGGGAAAGTTTTTCACTCTGATTAGAGACTGTTCTTATTGGGTTTTTTCATTCCCCTCAGTAACTTTGTTCCAAAACCTAGTGAGCTGTTTGCTGTCTGATGGCTTTACGGTGAGCAAAACGATTGATTTGGAACGTTCTGCGCAGGCAGCAAGCCATACAAATGGTGCAAAAAAATCTTGAAGGAGTGTTAATGGTATTCAATGAAACTTGGAAACAGTCCCATACAGTCTTAATGAGATACTGTATCAACAAATAAAATTTCTTAAAAATTAGTTCAAATTTGCATTAACTAACATAAAAAAAGTTACTGAAATTATTTTGATCGTTTAATATAACAGTTAATGGTGATACCAGTCAAAATAGATAGTTTTGATCACACACAGAGGAGATATTGGAGCATATAGTCAAAACTGTTTGACAATAGGATTTTGAAAATGGCTAATGACTTTCATAAATACAGAAATACAGAACATAAACCCACATAACAAAGATGAATTCAAAATGAAAAGTTGAGATTAGCATGCTAATAAGTTAATGACTTAGCATTTAAAAACTGTAAGCACAACTCTATTGAGTACATAGTCCAAATTAATAGACTGAGGTTAGCATTTTGCTAAACTAATGAATTAACACCCTCATTAGCACAGTATGCTGTATACAGAAAGAATAGAGCAGACAGTTAACATTAGCCACTTGCTAAATACATCACTCTAATAAGCACAACAAATACACAAAACAAGTAATTAGGCAGATAGTAAAATTTAATACATTTTAACATTAGTATGGTAAAATACTAACATTTCGAAACATGCACCATGTACATCACAGACAGTTCTCATAATTTCATATTAGCATGTTGCTGAGCTAATTTAGATGATTAGCTCACTATCTAAACATAAACACAAATGACAATAATTATCTTTTAGTTTATTTGTAACCAGAACTCACTTGTATTTAACTTTCTAAACTGAATCGAACACAGATACACACATATATACTGTATCTACCAGAGCTAATGTATCATTCTTTGTGTGTAATTGTTTCTAGGAGATGTGATCGTCTATATCAACGACGTCTGCGTCCTGGGCACCACCCATGCTGATGTTGTGAAGCTTTTCCAATCTGTGCCAATTGGACAAAGCGTAACCCTCGTCCTTTGCAGGGGTTACCCTCTTCCTTATGACCCAGAGGATGCAGCAAACACCTTACTTTCCCCCCTTGGCCTCATTGATCGCCCTTTGCTGGTCAACGGACGGAATAGCTACGACAGCTACATGGAGTACATCTCCCGCACCGCCCGTTTTGTCGACCCCCTCCAAACTACGCTAGTGCAGCCTCACCCTGGAGACACCCACCTGGATGCTGGGCCTCTGGAGGACAGCGTTTCGATGGCGTCGTCTGGAGCGGCTGGAGGAGAGCTGCTAACGATTAACATGGTGAAGGGGGCAGATGGGTTTGGATTCACCATAGCAGACAGTAACGGAGGACAAAGAGTAAAGCAGATTCTGGAGGCTCAAGGATGCCCAGGGCTGTGCGAGGGTGATCTGATTGTGGAAATTAACCAGCAACCTGCGCTAACACTGTCACATACGCAGGTGGTGGAGCTGCTAAAAGAGTGTCCGATTGGGACGGAGGCCACATTGGTCATACAAAGAGGAGGCACAGGTAAGGGAGCCTGTGTTTATGGAGGTGCTGGTGTGATTTGGGGTGTTTTGTGTGTTTTTCATGAGCTAGCATATGGAAAGATCTCTTAATTGGTTGACTGCTCCATCTTGTCCGTCTTAGCAGTTTTATAATTCACTCCTTGGCTTTCATTATGCGCTGAGTCACGCTCAAGAATGAGCTGTTGCTGGCACTTTCTCTGGCCTTCATTGAGCAGGAAAGCAATGTGGGTAAAAATAAACTCTGACACATAATTTGCAAAAGTGTACAACTACCTGTGTGCTTAGTGCATTTGTATATTTATACTGTTGCGTAACATGATTTCACACACATCTGAAATTCACAAACCAGCATGTGATTGTTTGTCTGACAGCTTTTGAGACTGATCTATGTGTTAGTGTAACATAGGCCAGCTAGTAAAAGCTAGTAAGAGCTGTGTCAATAATGTTCCTGTTTGAGCACAAGCCTAATCCTGCTCAGAGCAGGGCGAGTACAAACGGAAGGGTTATATTGGGGTTATATTGGTGTCATGACCCAGATGGAAGTGAGTGTAATGGAGGCCAGCAAGTAAGAGCTCTGCTTGTAAACCTCACTCCCCTGGTCTCAAGAGGCACACAGCAACTGTGGTCTTTAATTTCCTTGCCCACTTTCCATGCCAGAAGCACCAGTTCGAATCCCTCTCAGAGTTACTCATGTTTAACAGAGGCCAGCTAAGTGTCCTATAGTGTCCTCTTTAGCAAACCCACCTTCCATGCTGAAAACTCGAATCCTGCTCAGAGTGGGCCGAGTTGAATTAAAGGAGCTAAATTGGTGCCGTGACCCAGATGGGATTGAGGGTTATGGATGTTAGTTTAACAAAGGCCAGCATGTAAGAGCCGTACCGGTAAACCTCACTCCCCTGATATTCGAAGTAGCAGATGCTAGAGGCTAAAGTCTTTAGCATTCCTATTAGCATGCCCGCCTCGCATGTTGAAAATGACATTTCGAATCTCGCTTAAAGTGGGCTGAGTAGAACCAGAGGGATTACTTTAGAGCATGCCTTAAGGTGCTTTGGCGAATGCTTGGTGAAATTTTGCTGAGGGAATCCAATCAGTATTGCTTGGGAGTTTCATGCGAGGGTGGAAATGTTGCTTATTTTCAAGGTGGTCAGCAGTAAACAACAGAAAGCTGACTGTGGTGTTGTGCCTTACCTCGCTAATATTATTGATGACTGAATTTTGACTTTTTTGCTCAAACATTTTGTCTAAGTGACTGTACCTAAAGTTTTTAAGAAATGTTGTTTAAAATTTACAGTCCTTACCAAAGGTGCTTTAAGGCAAGCCTCAAAGGTTTGAAACTAAAAAATGTATGCAAGGAGACCACAAACTGTTTATTTGAACGGCTGTCAAAGGACAAGATGCTTGACAACCATTGACATCGTTTAGACTGCAGAGTGTCCTATCGTTTATTGAGTTGACAGCCTGTCAGCTAATCTTCAACATTTTTCCATTAAACATTCATCACAGATTTGAGTTGTTTTTTAAGAGAAGTCACAGACAATTTTGGAAGAGATAGGAGTCAGCTTACTCTACTTCTCATAGATTTCAAAGTTTCGGTGATAATTCACTTCATTATCTTGATCCAAGTTTGCCATTATGCTTTCTCCAATAATATAGCCTTGGGTCCTGCTCTCTCCTAACAATAACAGCAGAATAAAGGCTATTGGATATTGACCCTTTTGTATATACCTTCCCTAGAAAGAAAACCACAGTCATCAACCTGTTTCAAAGAGTTTTTAAAAGTTAAACTTAATTTTAAATTGATCCCTAAACTGATGGCAAACAGCTATTTAAAACTTCATGGGTGGCATTTTGCAGTGATGCGCTTTCCAGCACGCAAACTCTTCCTACACTAACGTACACTGTGTCCCAGACACCTACACTGTCTCACATACAAATTACGGCTCTGGTTCAGTGTCTAGCTCTCAAGGGCCAGTGAATCAATACTGATTATTTTACAGTGCTGTTGATTATTGCTGGTGATAACTTCTTTCTCACCCACGACTGATTTTAGATTTACCCAATTAATAAAGCAATTGAGTTCTCTCAGATTACTTCTGCTATTCATTAAAGAAAATCGAGCTCTGCAGTCATTTTCAATACATCACTGATTCTTAGGATCTGGGGAAAACTGGCGTATGTGCCGTTTGTTTAATATTTCAGCAGTTTTGAAAATCTGAAAATAATTTATTTTGTCCCTTAATTTCATTACAATAAATTATAGTTTATTTCATTGTTGTATTTCTTTAAATAAAATGCTCACTATCCCTGCCCTCTCATTATAACTCAATACTTAATATACAGTTAAGCCCTCCTATTAAATCTTTATTATTTTTTAAAACATTTTCCAGGAGATATTTAACACAGTATTTCCAGTAATATATTTTTAAATTCTGGATAAAGTCTTATTTTAAATTTTTTTTGTTTCTGTAGGCTATTTTTTCTCCATTCTACAGAATCAGCGGTATGTGTACAGCCTGTCCAGCAGCATGTCATAGCCCAGAAAGCATATAATTTGAGCTCTAATTGCAGTTGAAAGCACTCAGCCCTGATTTTTTTTCTAGGCCTATGTTATTAGAGCTAGATTAATTGAGTCATTGATGTTAGGAAATGAAAAGCCAGCTAAGGCTGATCCACATGCACCTGTCTATACTGTAGAAAAATCAGCTTATTCGATACGTTTCAGTATTCAATACAAAACCCCCTTCAATAGCTTTAGCTCTACCTGACACCTTTACTAAGAACATATAAGCTCTTTTTAAAAGCAGCTTTAGCCAGTGTGATTTATGACCCGTAGCAATCAGAGTGTCTGATGTAACCCAGAGAGAAAGAGAGAAAGAAAGCCAAGGAATATATAGAATAAGATTAAGGACACAGAGAGAGAGAGAGAAGAAGAAATAGAGATCTTAACCCTCAGAGAGCAACTGGAGCAAAATTACAACATTTGTTCAAAGGGGGAATTTTAGATCCTGCATTTTACCCCAGTATCAAAAGAATATATAATCTACTATTATGATTTTTAGTCTGCATTTATTTTATTAGTATTTAAAAAATATTATCAGGGCATTTCACGCTTAAAAATATATTTTTACTATATGTTTTGCGGGCCTCACAGTGGCGCAGTGGGTAGCACGTTCGCCTCACAACAAGAAGTCGCTGGTTCGAGCCTCGGCTGGGTCAGTTGGCGTTTCTGTGTGGAGTTTGCATGTTCTCCCTGTGTTGGCGTGGGTTTCCTCCGGGTGCTCCGGTTTCCCCCACAAGTCCAAAGACATGCGGTACAGGTGAATTGGGTAGACTAAATTGCCCGTAGTGTATGAGTGTGAATGGGTGTGTATGGATGTTTCCCAGAGATGGGTTGCAGCTGGAAGGGCATCCGCTGCGTAAAACATATGCTGG
>CAIGQW010000596.1:3193003-3208812 GCA_903798125.1 Danio choprae
GTGTGTGTGTGTGTGTGTGTGTGTGTGTGTGTGTGTGTGTGTGTGTGCGTGCGTGCGTGCGTGCGTGCGTGCGTGCGTGCGTGCGTGCGTGCGTGCGTGCGTGCGTGTGTGCGCGTGTGCGTGTGTATATGCGTGTGTGTGTGTGACAGAAGCACATGACTCTTAGCTGGTTGAGGAAAACAAACGCCTTTCAGCGTCTCATCAAAGAGCTAATTAGCTCCAGCTCTACTGATATTCTCATTAGCTGATTTATACCCATTAAGTGAGATATAGACATGGGACCATTAGCCTACCAGACACATGCTTCACAATTTCAAAAGGAGCTTATGGGGAATTGACAGTGGATATGATTGCACACACAAATACAGAGCTCACATAACACATCATTTGTTAAAAAAGCTACAAGATTGTGTATAAAGATAATTTGTGTCAATTAATGAAGTTTGGTGATAATTCCAAATTACTGTGTTACAAGTAGTGCCCATGTTTTCAGCCATTTCAAAATATCCTCAAACTATATAGGGGATTTGTTTAGATGCAGAAACTGCCCTTAATATCAAAATAAAGACATAATGCATTGTGCGCTTTCAACAATGCTTTTATTTGTGAACTATGTAGCTTGATTGGTAGAATGTTATGATATAGCTGCACAACAACTGTGTGTTTGATCCAATGCACTGTTAACTGCATTAACGTAAATATCAGTTTTGTGAATTTAAAATAAGAAAAATTAGTTGGTTAGGGGCTACCAATAACAGCACATTCAACACTGCAATATCATTATTTTTACGTCTACTCAAGGGTGCTTAATCTTAATGACAAGGTTTGTTTCCTAAAACCATTGTTAGCAGCTACAATTGTAAGTTCCGTCGTTACGAGCATAGTTCAGCGATTTGGTGTTTCCCAAATCTATCATTCCAACAAACATATGCAAATACAAGCAAAAACATTTTTACATTTTTCAAAGCTTTTGGAAAAAAGCATTAATGGTGTTCATTTATATTAAAATGAGCATTATTGAGTATAAATGAGTATATTAGTAAGCATTGTGTGTGTAACAAGTATATAAAACTTTGTCATATATAAAAAAAAGCATCTTATCAAAGGAAGTTGTTACTCCACCCCGTAAGGAACATCATTAGGGAAGTTTCACTTAACTAACTTGATTCACATGATCTCTATCTGAAATCGGGAAACACTTATCACTACATGGTTTATATGCCAAACAATGCATCATACTTTGGTAGTTCAGCCGCAAATCATTGTTTGGTAAACACATCAATCGACGATTTTTAGATCTTAGCAATTTGCCCAAAAAGAAGTCAAATGCTTAAAATAAATGAATCGACCTAAAAATATTCAACTTGTTAAAGACCAATATTTACCATTAGAAAGTTATATTTGTGTTGTTGTTCGAATGTCATGTATGGCCTTCAATATACTGAGTATACTGCCAGCTGCATATCTCAATGTACTCAGCAGTCAGACTGCTGCCCGCTGGGTCTGTGTGTATATTATGAATAAATGAAGATGAATGATCCCCATCTGATCTCTGTGCTGCTTAAATCCTGTTTAGTTAATGAAATGCGCCTCAGTCATAAAGCCAGCACTCGGCGGTAAGCAAGTCGTTGATTTGCGGCAAAGTGGACATCAGATGTCCTGAATTGTCCACAGCATATTTTAATTTGTATGCATTAGAGCCCACACATGAGAGGCTGGATGAATAGAAAGACATATATCTGAATGCTAAAATAAGTTTTATATAGTGCAACAAAATCTCATTCACTCATTTTTCTTCAGCTTAGTCTCTGATTTATCAGAGGCTGCCACAGCTTTTTACGCAGCGGCAACCCAGTACTGGGAAACACCCATACACTTATTCACATACACTACGGCCGATTTACTTTATTCTATTCACCTACAGAAATAAATACATTAAAATTACAGTAGCTGAACTTGAAAAACCACAAATTTGTTCATAAAACAAATTTAGTGGTTAGTGATTGCAAAAAAAAGCATATTATTATGGTTTTTGCTCAACACTTCATCACAATAACAACCTAGTCACCTTTTAACTATGACTTTGGTCTCAATAAAAGCCAAATTTGTGCTTAATACGTTTTATAATTAAGTATAATAATTAATAGTAAGGTAGTTGTAGCTGTTATGGATGGTATGGAATAGTATACAGTATATATAAATCTATTTTTTTTCACATGATCTCAAATGATTGAATAGCAAATTAGGACAACTATTCAGCTCTCATAATTTTAAGATGGCCAAATGCACTGTAGGACACATTCACTACAAAGTATTTATTTAAAATTCTTGAGGGTTTTTGGGGGGACAACTTAATTGTTTTATGTTCAATCCACTTAAATTAGTAAAAACTAATAAATTAACTTAATTCCTTCATGTTGTCTCAACACAACACATTTTTTACCGTGTAATAAAAACCCGCCTGGACTACATTTAGCCCTCGTCTCACCTGCATCATGCAGATTTAAGGTGTTTGATGAATGTTCTTAGCATAATCTACTTAATGTCTGTTTGCAGAATCTATGACATGTTTATGAATGTGTCATACAGTGTGTTTACCAGCGCTTTGAAATGTTAGTTTAAATTATTTAATAGCTAAACCTGTGAGCTGATGAGGACTTGTGAAGTGAATAAACTTTAGTACATTGGGAATCAAATTCCGAGTGCAGGTATCCAGAGATATTTTTTTCTCTGTCTCTTTGCTCTATTCATCTATTGTGATTTATAGCCATCAACCTCTGTGCACCAGCATTGTATTTTCAACAAATATTCCTTTTTTTTACCTCACTTATATTAACTGTCCGTCGTTAAGTAGTATATGATCATTTAATATAAAGTGGACCCTTTTGTTTTCAAGTATGTTTATGTTCTTTTGCATCATAAATTTCTTTTATTTTGGCTCATTGATGAGGCTTGAGCTGTATCTGTGCTCTCTTTAGTTCATTTCTCTATCCATATCATGGAGACACCTTCCTTCAGCTTTAGTTGTTCTCCCCTTGGGTCACTGATTTCTTGCTCAGTTCTGTTGGACTCTGCACTGCTTATTTGATGACTCATGGCCAGCCGACAGCTACATGCTGCACTTTGCTTTTTAATCAGCCACTTGCCTTGTGCTTGTGTTGGAAATGCAGCATGAGGAAAATGGAGCAGCGTGTGATTATTAACTTTGATTAGAATGTACTCCACCCCAAAATACTCCAGATAGTCTTTCTGGAAATCCATTCTTCTATCTTTTTTTTGCACAAAAACATGCATATACATTTGCTGCTGTTTTGAATTAAAACAATACATCCAGTAAAACAATAATGACTTTTATTATTTCAAGATTATCAGTTAATGAAGGCTCACATATTATTATTATTATTATATCACATATTATAACACAATTATTTCATTACTGTTTTAAATATCACAACAAAAGACCTTAATATAATCAGCATAATCAAAATAGCAACTGAAGAATGCTACTGTATATAGTGGACATTGATGAATGCAGTTTATTATTTAATGGTTCTTCAATGGTTTCGAAAACTTCCCCTTATTATCGAAAACTATGGTCCCACTTTATATTAAGTGGCCTTAACTAAAATGTACTTACACTGAAATTAATAATTTGTTAAAATGTACTTATTGAGTAAATGCATGTTTTTTCATTGTACTTACTGTCCACCAGGAAAGTATTCATAGAGCTTCACTTTTTCCAAATTTTTACAGCCTTATTCCAAAATGGATTAAATTCATTTATAAGTATTCTACACACAATACCCCATAATGACAATGTGAAAAAAGATTTTGAAATTGTTGCAAATTTATCAAAAATGAAAAATCACATGTACATGTACAAGTATTCACAGCCTTTGCTCAATACTTTGTTGATTCACCTTTGGCAGCAACTACAGCCTCTAGTCTTTTTGAATATGATGCCACAAGCTTGGCACTTCTGTCTTTGGGAATTTTTGCCCATTCCTCTTTGCAATACCTCTCAAGCTCTATCAGGTTGGATGGGAAGTGATGGTTTACAGCCATTTTCAGATCAGTGAACATGTGCACATAAAGGAAATGACATCACACCTCCAACCTTTCTTATGGCCATTTGTGAAGGACACGATCAGATGTTGTCCTGCAAAATATCAAAATATTTAACTACCTTAAGAATCAATAACTTACGTGTTACATGATATCATCCTCTAAATAACGCCACTTTAAATTGCCCTGGTTTTCTGAAGTAATTTCCAACTTACTTATTACTAACAGCAAATTTTCTCCACAAATTTACAGCGAGCTCTTTGTTTAGAAGTTTGTTGGTATTCAAATGGTTGCCATCATGTGATTTACATTTAAAAGATGGAGGTGAGAATTGATTTAAAATAAGGACGTCAGATGGAAAAGACAGA
The DNA here is from genome assembly GCA_903798125.1 of Danio choprae. Classification (NCBI taxonomy): domain Eukaryota; kingdom Metazoa; phylum Chordata; class Actinopteri; order Cypriniformes; family Danionidae; genus Danio; species Danio choprae. The sequence continues at coordinate 3,197,437 of CAIGQW010000596.1, forward strand.
TGTATGTCACATTCATTTCATACAGATTACAAAACCAGAGATCATTTGATTTTAGGTGTACTTGGTTCAAATAAAAGTAGAGATTTCAAGCATTATGTATATATAATTTTCATGTTTATGAGGCAAATATTCACTGAGATTACAGCGTTTTTGCCCACCCCAGAGTGTTCATAACAATAAAAAACACACGTCCATATATATTGATAAGATGAATGTATAATAGATGCGTTATTATATTGTTATACTACATTACTACTAACTGCATTTTACTAAGCCAACAAGAATTGCTTGTTTTCTTCACAGATACACCAATAGAAGATATAAAAGCTATATAAAATATTTGTGGGAAGCAAAACATACTTTTCCAATAGATTATATTTTGAAGTCAAAGAAATATAAATTGTTTCGAAACTATTGTAAAGAACACGTGTCCGGACCGAGCCCTCTTTATTACTCTCTTTATTAAGTAAAGTCAACTAATCACAAAACTATACAAGTGACATGTCTTGTGTATTCTATAGTGTTTGGCTTGAATAATATAGAATTGAATGTCTATTAAACTCTCAATTTTTTTCCAGTATATTCTCAGTTTAGCTCTTTTTGACTGGAATACCCTACTCGACTTGTGCGTAATCTTAATTCTTCACTGGATTAACTGCACAGCCTTTAGTATTTGCGTATTCTCTAATTCCAAACCATTCATTTGCATCGCCGTGATCATTCCTGAAGGTCAACTTTGATAAGACTTGAAAGACAGAGAAGGAAAAGAAGCATAATGCAAGACACTGGATAGCCTTTGTGTTTGTTTTGTGCATTTGCAAGGCCGATTTGGGAGAGTTTAGAGAGAAAATATTCATGAATGTGTCGTTTGATGTCGGCGGGTATTGTTTAGCTCTTAATACCAGGAGAGGTGCTTTACGCTGCCAGCTCTTCCTATTTGTTATGATTAGAGTTTAGCAGCTCATGGCCTTTCGCCTCATCTCAACCAGTGTTTTTCCTCCAGGGGGATATTGCGTATTTGATGTGGTGCGAAGATGCAAGTTTCGTGCATTTTAAGCATTGCTCTTGCATTGGATTTGGGCGTCATTTCATTGATTGCAACGGGAGGTTTTTTTAAATATATATTTTTTTGTCATCAAAAACTAATGCAGTCCTTGAGGTCAAACTTATTTGTTTTTTTTTTTACATTCAAATTCCTCTTTTGCTCAACAGATACATAAAATATTCCAACAATAACCACTTGTCCTTAGAAAAAGCAAAGCCACTCTGAGAGGACAATTTTTTTTAGATTGAATGAAATAATTGTTTCTTTTTGTTGGAGATATTTGAAGCACTTTAAATATTTAATTCACTTAGAATTATTCTGATCTTTAGCAGCAAAACTATTTAACATAATTTGGTAGACAATAATAGCACGATTGAATTATGTCCTCCAATGTTTTTATTCAATTTAAAAGGAAATAATAGGATGAAATTCTCAACCATTTCTAAACTTCAGATCTGATAAAAGCTTATCATTGAGGGTTTTTGATTTGTTTCCCACTTTAAAACACATACTAAAGATCCAGCAGGTTTAAAGTTTTGTTCTTTTACATTGCAGGTCACTTTTCACCTTGGAAGACCACTAAGCAGGTAAAACGTATCGTATTCAAGCCCTCTGGTTTTAATTAATGAACTAACAGCAACTGTGCGCTAACAGTTATGTCAGATTATACAGCGTATTTATGAATAACCATGGAGCTTTATTACTAAATTAAATGTATATTAGATGCTTTATTAAATATAACACATTACTACTAACTGCATTGTACTAAGCAAGCAAAAGTACTAATTTTCTTCATAGATACACCAATATAACATTAAACACAAGCTATAAAAAATATTTGTGGGAGACAAAACATACATTTTTAAATTAGTAGTCAAAGAAATATAAATTGCTCCATCTAAATCTCTTATAATGTCACGACTCGCTCTCTCACAAAGGCACAGGATCGCAGGAATTATCATAATACGAATATTTATTAGCAATGACACTTACACAGGAATCAAACAGGGAACACACAGGGATGACGTTCAGGATGACGTATAATACCGGACAAGGGACTAAGGCAAACTAAGGGGTATAAATACACAAGGGCTAGTGGAACTGATAATACACAGGGGAGGAACACAGGTGAAACTAATGAACATCAACACATGACGGGAAAACAGAACAAAGGGATCACATGACAACAACAGAAGCACATGGAACACAACAACAGAACCTGACATAAACATATATTCAAGAGTTCACACTTAGCTGATGATTGGTTATAAAGCTTGTTTGGCATGCTGTCCCGGGAGAGAGCCCTGAGCTCATAGATCCTCGAGCCCAGGGCTCCCTCCCGTTTGCAAGGCGAGAGAGGAGTTTGAGCTCAGGTAGATCTCGAGAACTCCCCTGCTGTAGTAGCCAATGAACAGATAGTGATTGCTCTTGAGATGGCTACTTACTAGGAGCATGTCTATGATGCCGATTAGTCAATTAACTTAAGTTGCATGTTTTTGGACGGTGGGAGGAAACCGGGGAACCCAGCGGAAACCCACGTGAGCACGGGGAGAACTTGCAAACTCCACACAGAAATGTCGGCTGGCTTGGTAAGGACTAGAACCAGTGACGTTCTTGCTGTGAGGCAACAGTGCTAACCACTGGGCCACCGTGCCACCCATCTAGGAAAGGAGGAGAAGGGGTGGAAGGGGGGGATTCTTCAAAACGAAGATGGCTGTGATATAAAACTTAGGGTATTTATAGTGGCTTAGATTGGATATTGCCGGACCAGCCGCAGCAATCATAAGCACGTAATCCTCTCGAAATTAGTTCATAAATAAACTTCACTAAATGATGCTCCGGATGGTAAGAAAATGTGAGCGAGTTTGAAAAATCCAGTAGTTCAGGTTATGAAAATGCATTGTTGAAAAATGTGGGAAATTAAGTCACAATAAACACGTCCTATGTGATAATTTTACAGCTGAGAACAGACTCCTGAATTCACTGCACCTTCACTAATCTGTTCTCACTAACCAGTGCGCTGTGTAATGTGGCACATAAAGCCCTGACCCTTAGTCTGCCACGTCCACTGACTCTCATCCAGCTTCTTGTCTGCTTGACCACATCTTACAGAAAGTCTTCTTCAATAAAAGCACAACTTTATATGTAGAGTACAATATGTTGAGTAAGAAAACCATATGATTTTAATACAACAAATACTATTTTCATAAAGGAAGTTCACCAACAATTTAAAACACTGTCATCATACACACATAAAAGAAGATATTTTGAAAAAAACAACTGTAACCATTGACTTCCATAGTATTTGTTTTTCCTAATATGGATGTCAGGGGTTACAGGTTTTCAGCTTTCTTCAAAATATCTTCCTTTGTGTTCAGCTGAATAAAGAAACTCATAAAGGTTTATAGTACATTAGAAAACATTAAAAATTTTTTGGTTACTATTCCTTTAAGACTTATGTCTTGATTGAGTTAAAATCATTAAAGCTTCCCACAAATGCACACTGCAAATCACCATTAGAAACCATTCAAAAATAAACATATATTCTACATGGTTTTGTAAGATTTCCGTACATTACAAACACACTCGCTGTGTTGTACCTTGCATTTTTTAAAAACTAAAGAGATCATTTTCCACACTACTTTAATTTAAGGCATTAATAAATGCAGTGAATTTATACTATACAGAAACTACTGCAAACTAAAAAAAAACACTGACTTTTGAACCATAAACGTCTCTCCGATACTCTCGTGATCTCATAGACTGAAGCATCTTTCAGGGAAGTGAAGCATGTTTTCATCAATAATTAAGTGACTCATCTTCTCGTAGGATAAGGAGACACATAATCTCATAAATAATGACAAAACTAATGCATTATCAATTACTGGTCATTATTTGTCACGTCACGAGCCATTGACAAGATAAAGATTTAAGCCCAGAAGTTGAAAATATTGTAACGTTTTAGTTTATGTACCAATTCTCACTAGTGGTTTATTACCTGCCTGTTATTAAGTAATTGGCTGTTTATCGGTACTTATAAAGTACAAATTCTATATAATGTTATTGTACATCCATAATCATACACAATACCTAAACCATAACTTTTAATAATCAGAAAATTAGGAGTTTATTGTGCTAAAAGTCATAGTTAATGGTTTATTGATAAGGAGAATTGTACCTGAAAGTAAAGTGTGACCAAAAATACATATTAATACATACGTATACAGATATTGCTCTACATTGACCAGTTTTTCCTCCTACAATTAAAATGAATGAATCCCACCACTGTTTCCTATTATGTGCAACACAAACCCCCTTTTAAAATCTCTGAAGATTTTGTTTAGTGTTTCATGGCTCTTTAAAATATTTCCTAGGCATGGAAATAGAATTTGTATTTATTTGAATGCAAAAATGTAGTAATCACAACTAAAAAGATTTTGGAAATTCACTATGATTCATCCAAAATTTGTATGTTTGGTGCCATGTCTTTTGATCAAATACATTCATTCATTCATTTTCTTTTCGGCTTAGTCCCTTTATTAATGTGGGGTCGCCACAGCGGAATGAACCACCAACTTATCCAGCATATGTTTTACGCAGCGGATGCCCTTCTAGCTGCAACCCATCACTGGGAAGCATCCATACACACTCATTCACACACAAACACTACGAATTTAGCTTACCCAATTCACCTATACCGCATGTCTTTGGAATTGTGGGGGAAACCGGAGTACCCGGAGGAAACCCACGCCAACACGGGGAGAACATGCAAACTCCAAACAGAAATGCCAACTGACCCAGCCGGGGCTCGAACCAGCGACCATCTTGCTGTGAGGTGATTGTGCTACCCACTGCGCCACCGTGCTGCCCTGATCAAATACATTATAACATTTTTACTTTTTTTGTGTCAGCTATATCTATCACAAATAAGTATTTATTCTTAAGTTCCAAGATCAATTTTATTTAGTCTGTGATGTTTCATTTGATAAAACTTCACCACACTCTGAAAAAATGCTGGGTTGTTTAACCCAAAAACCTTTAACCCACACATTGAGCTCAAAGTTTTAAACTTTAAAACAGTTTTTTTACATTGAACTTGGTTTTGACCATATTTTACCCAGAGTTGAGTTCAAACAGCTTAGCATTTTAAGACTGTAAACATATAGACTACCATCCATCCAATAATAGTGAAAAACTTGGTTTTTATTTATTTATTTATTACTTTTGATAAGAAATTTGGTGCACAAACAAAAAACGCTTGGTTGTTTCAAATTAAATTTGGTAAAATATGTACCAACTAAGAGAAAAGTGCACTGTGACCAAATATTTTTACCTTTATTTTACATTGCTTTCATCTCTTTTGTAAAACCATGCTTCACCAAACTCACAATCACCAATACTTCACCACGTCACAAATACAACACTGTATAAAGTGAGCAATGAGCAAACTGACCACTCCAGAAAAGTTGTCCATATGGAGATCGATAGTTGAGGCAAATGTATTAGATTACAAATAAAAGACACCATTAAGTTGTTTTGTGGTATTTTTTTGTGTTAAATCCTTTCTTTGTCCCAGTAAATATCATCAATGTGAAAAGGAACAAAAGTTGTTGGTGTCATACTACCTCATATCTTTTAGTTTTACTTTGAAACTACAGTCAAACGTATGTTTAAATACATTTATTGGGATTTCACAAAAATGTAGGCTGATGCACGTATTTCCAATGAGCCTGTGGGTTGAATCGTGACTTCAAAAGCGAGGTACAATGCATACCTAACCATCATTTTTTATGCGCCTTAACACTCACGGCTATTTTTGTTTTAAAACCCAGCCTAGTCTCCTTGCACAGTTGATAAATTGACTGATTTTTCTCGCCACTACAGTTCTTTGAGCTGCTGGCCGCTGCACTGTCATTCTTCAACACATATCTTTATATCAGTCTCTCTAGGGAACAGAACTGGGACAGAGCAAAAGCACCCGCTGCTGCAGTACAGTAGAGCTGCCCCGTCTTTATCATCTCTCCTCCTCTCTAATACTGCTCTTTAATTAGACATTATTTGCGTTAAGAATATCTCCACTGCCAGAAAGAGTTTCATAACTGGAAAATGTTAAAGTAGCTCACGGTGGCGCAGTGGATAGCACGTTCGCCTCACAGCAAGAAGGTCACTGGTTCGAGCCTCGGCTGGGTCAGTTGGCATTTCTGTGTGGAGTTTGCATGTTCTCCCCATGTTGGCGTGGGTTTCCTCTGGGTGCTCCGGTTTCCCCCACATGTCCAATGACATGCGGTATAGGTGAATTGGGTAGGCTAAATTGTCCGTAGTGTATGTGTGTGAAAGAGTGTGTGTGGATGTTTCCCAGTGATGGGTTACAGCTAGAAGGGCATCCACTGTGTAAAACATATGCTGGATAAGTTGGCGGTTCATTCCGCTGTGGCGACCCCAGATTAATAAAGGGACTAAGCCGAAATGAAAATGAATGAATTGGGTTAATATTGGACTTTTTTTATAAATACAGTGTTGCTAAGTAGATATTCTTTTTTTTCTTTCATAAATGATGTATAATTATTAGGAAAGTCTGGATGAGTAAAATCCCTTATATTCAGAGAAGAGAATTATTAAAGGGATAGTTCACACAAAACATTAAATTCTGCATTCATTTACTCACTCTCTAATTGTTCCAAACTGGTTTGAGTTTATGTCTTCTGTTCTACTTCCATAGAATTTTTGTTCCTACTATAGATGTCGATGGACATTTTTCCCCAACGTTCTTCAAAATATTGTGTTTTGTTTTTTAACAGATCAATGAAATTCATAAAACTTTAGTACCACTTGAGTGTGAGTAAATGATGAGAAAATGGACTTTTTTGGGTGAACTATCCGTTTAAGCTTTTCTGGTACAATCAAAATAGCCAAAAAGAAGATGTAACACAATGCTAGAAAGAAATAATCAATGGAACATCAGGGTAACAAAACACAGGTTGAGAAAAACAGATTGTAGGAATTAAGGTGAAGAATTAGGTGTTAAACCAAGAAATAAACCAGGAACCCCTTAATCTCCAATACCATCATGTTTCAGGATTTTGAACCTTAGGAAAGTCTCAGAGTCTGACATTTTGTACTTCTGGAGACTCTAAGTAGGAAAATAAAAACTGTCATTTTCTTTAGGAATTTAATAATTGTTGACTTTACAGTGTGTTATACAGTGCTCAGAGTACACCACATTTTGAAAATGAATATTTTTATCTATTTCTCAGTGAATATGGGTAATATATATTGGTGGATTTGAACAAAACAGATTTATTAAACAGATATATTTATTAAAATAATATTTTAGTTACAGAACATTGTTAGAAATGGAAAGATTTTGTAACCATTATTGTAAGTTATTTTGTTAGATTAGCTCCAGATTTGGCTTCAGTACTGACTAAACTGATGTATATGCACAAATATAATATTGTAAAGCTTCTTAAAGAAAATATTAATTTAAATGAGAGATTTGTGGGGGGGGGGGGGGCTTTTATATGCTGAGCACTGTATCTAGTTTTTGGTCTATTTATCCTGTAAAAGGAAACCTGCTTAATTATACACACCCCACTAAAATGTATTTGTCACTTATTGGGGATTTTAGTTCAAATTAATAGTAGTTCTTTAGACCGATGTGGTTAGGAATTTACAAATGTGGTCGGGACATGTTTTTAATGAATGTACAATGTAATGTAAATGTAAAAATACATATTTAAATTATTTTTATTTAGAAAATCATACATCAATTTTGAAAAAGATGTATATTTATCTAAATATGTGTATTTAAAATATATCGGGAACTTTTTTCTGAAGAATCATTCAATGATTCATTGATTCAAACTATTTGAAAGAGCCGATTCGCTAAAGTCAATTTATCATTGAACTGTTGTTGCAGTTGCAAAAATTACTTAAAATGAACACAGCTTTAGATTGCAATTGAATTTAAAAATAAATACATTCACACTATACTGCACAAAATATAAGTCAAATCTAGTTTGAGCTAGATTTATGTATAACCATTAAGCTTGAAGCATTAAATCTGTCCAGACATGCAGTTGTTGATAAAAATGTAAAACTCTGCTTTAACTCTTCTACAAATAGTTTTTTTTAACAACTGACAAAAACCTCATCCAAACCACATATGTGTCAGTGTTCTGTCCTGTCCATGTGTCATTTGTTTTCGTCATGTGATTCCTTTGTCCTGTTCCCGCCACCGTCAGTGTTCATTTGTCCCACCTGTATTCATCCCTTGTGTGTCATTAGTTTAATCATCCCTTTATCCATTTATACCCTTTTGTCTGTGTCCATTGTTGCCCGGTATTTTGGTTGCTTCGGTTGTCTCGTCCTATCGCCCTTGTCCCGTCTACCTGTATCCAGCTTTGTTATTCAGTAAGTGTTTGTTAAATAAATCCGTTTTTGTTATTGTATCCCGTGTTCGCCTCCTCATGTCATCGTCTTTCTTCATCAAGATGTTACAATATGTGGATCATTTCCATATGCTCAAAATTTGTGTTCACTCATCCTAAACCATGTAGCATTCATTATGTAGTATAGCAGATTTGAGTGTGTATGGATGCATATACAGTAGGCTCGAATGTTCTGTTTCGATTTATTGCTGAAACTTTTATCATAATATACGGTATTACTGTGATCTTTACCCAAGCTGAGAAAAATGATACTTTAAAAGTTATTAAAGATTCAGAGTAAACAAAAGTTTAAAAAATAATTCTCAAAAAGATTATAAAGTACAATAGGTAAAACTTTACAATAAGTACATTTCTAAAGGTTAGTCAACACTATATAACAGGCACATTTATTAGTTACTATGTTAATAACAACTGAATTGTATTTGCAAAATCAACTTAATAAAACAATGACGTATTCTGATTTTAATATATTATCAGGCAATATCTTCAAATTAACATCACCCAAGATTAATAAATGCTTTATGCTTAATTCTTCTTTAAGTCTTCATTGTGAGTTTAGTTAAATTAACTGATGTTAACAAATAGAGCCTTATTGTACAGCGTTGAACAATATTGCAAGGATTTTCAATAGCAATCTTTATTATGTCATCTTTAACAATCTTTATCACCATTTAAAATGTTTATGATTATAACTAAATAGCCTAATAAGTCTTCAATAATAAAGTTATTCAATAATGAAGCTTAAATAATAAATAATCATTCACAGTAATTAGAACTGTCAACCATAATAATGTCATGCATGTTCATTATCACAATATATTGCATTATTGAATAATAGCACTAATACATACACAGTAAATAACACTACTGTAAAAATATCTAAAAATATCTAATATATTGAGTCATATTTCTCTTATAAGCTACTCAGAGTCTGTTGTTAAGACTTTTGAACATTGTGACCACACTCGACCTGACCATTAAAGACTAAAATTCATCTCTTTTCATTTAATCTCTGACCAGGAAACTCTTAGACCTCATTCTTACAGACTCTGTCTCTCAGATGATGTGTGATAAAGTTAAAAACATCAAATATTCATAACCAGCAGCATTTTTTATTAATCGCAAACCTGAACAAAGCCCAAACATGACACAAACCGAACCAAAAGCGTTTGTCCTTTATCAGACCTCCAGCTTGAGCCGCAGAACATTGAGGACTGTTTGCTCTGAGCAAAACATATATATTTGCATGGGTGTGAACGTCATGGCGCTTTGCTCAGGCAGTAATAACATCATCTATGAGCTCATGTGTGTGTGTGTGTGTGTGCTTAGGTTTATTTGGCTGTGACACATTTAATCTGTTTGTTTCACAGTTGCACACAGCAGCCCAGAGGCATTTGCCTTCTCCAGATTAGCATGCTAACACTGACCTCCTTTAATAAGCCTTGGCATCTTACTCATCCTGGCATCTTCTTTCTTGATTTGTTTTTTCCCCTTTTACTTCAATTATGCCTTTTGTTTGGCTTTGCATTTTGGCATAAACCCAAATCCATTTGTTTCATTTAAAAACTTCTTCTTTTCTGAATTGGAAGACGCTCTGCACACTTGTCATCCAGACTTGGGCAAAATATTAAATTTAATCACCTCCAATTTGATTTATGAGTTGGAAATGAACTGTCCATGACCTGACAGGGACATGAATTGGAATTTTAATCTGAATGACTGGAAGCGCAATTATGAAATGCGGTTCAAATCATTTTAACAGGTAATTGCCTTCAGGAAAATGAAGTTTTTCAAATGTAGTTTGGTCTTAAAACCCTTTTTTTAAATGTTTCTTGTTTTTAAGATTTAAAAAATTCTTATTGTTACAAATTAGATTTAGTGAGGCTATATACAGTACATTTTTGCTGTTAATTTTATCATCTTTACACCAAGACCGTTTTGTTAAGTAGGACATAAAATTTTATGAAGATTTGCTGATTCATAAAATGCAGGTCATTGGTATCACAGTCACCAGCGATCTACCCGGTGCAGATCGCTGGAGAACTACACGTCTGCCACTATATGAAATACAACTCCCAGAACTCACACTCACACACTCACACTCGCACACCAGTTCCTGATTCCCCTGATTACACGCAGGAGTTGTATTCCTATAGTGGCAGATGTGTAGTTCTCCAGCGATCTGCACAGGCTAGATTGCTGGCGATCGTGACAAAAAGACCATATAAAATAAAAATAAACCATCTGTAATAGCATCTGCTTAAGATGTGGATTACCTCGAATGGTTATTGCACACCGAATTCCAAACTTTCATCCATAATTTCTGCACGGTGAAAAACAAATTTGACCTCATGAATCATATTGACACACTGCCTCTGAAACTTTCATTCGGAAAAGGAATTTTAAGAGTTATTTTGACAGTTCAGGGCCACCTTATAAGCGAAAAGCAAAATCCAAAATGGTGTCGGAGAAACTAATATCGCAACACAAAATCCATTATGATAAACAAAGTTTGGAATATTAAGACATGGCATACAAAGACTGATTGTGGCAAATGATTGTGGACCAGCTTGGAAACCAGGCTGGTAGGTACTGATTTTAATATAAACAATTTGTGAAAGATTATAAAGTAACGTTACTGAGGTTATGCATCGGACTTGGTGTGCAAGGTTTGTGTGCGTGATGAATTTTTTGTGTTTGAACACGAAAAATGTGCATACGAAAATTTCAGACTTCAGTGTGCAAAGACCTTAATGCTTTGGTATCATCCTGTTAAAAAAATAATAATAAATTATTAATATTAATTGTATAAAACTGATCATCAAATTGGAAATAAATTGCATTTCATTGTTCAGAATCATGAAAAAATTTACAGCTTCA
>CAIGQW010000596.1:3217529-3227723 GCA_903798125.1 Danio choprae
GTGTGTGTGTGTGTGTGTGTGTGTGTGTGTGTGTGTGTGTGTGCGTGTGTGTGTGTGTGGTGTCCATATAATCAGTCTTCATGAGCTACAGCTGTGTGCAGGTAATCAGGGGTAATCCAGAACTGGTGTGTGTGAGGTGCCTCATGGGAAATGTAGTTTGTTAACGTGGCATATGTGTAGTTCTCCTGCGATCTGTAAATGCTAGATTGCTGATGATCGTAACAAAAGTAATTAAATTACTTATTCAGTAATTAAGCTCCCTTTCAAACTGAGTAATTACAAAAGTAATTCAAACACAGTTTTAATGATGTAATTAGTCATTTGTAATCAATAATGTTTTGGAAGTAACTTACTCAACACTGCTATCGCAACAAAAGTTTGATTATATTTGTATTGAAGAAAAAAAACATTGAATTAGCTTTACAATGTTTCACAATAGTTTTTTTTTTATTGTTTTATCTTGTTTTTCTGTTAATTATTTTTATATTTTTTTATATATCCAACTATTGTGACATCAGTGTAATACTACCTGACAATTCCCGCAGTTTCATTATTTTGTCAGCTTTTACAGCTTGACATGCCATATTATTTTCAAAAGCAATTTTCATAGTTAAGAATTTAAAGTCTTGGCCAAAAGTAAAGAAATACAATCTGCACATAAAAGGCATTTGAAAGCAGCATACATAATGTAAGCATTATACAATGTTTTCAGCACAGTGAACTGCATATCAAAAGGAGAAAAACAACAGAAATGTGTTTTAATAAGAGCAAACCCTTGAGACGTAAAACTGAAGAAACAACCTTTAAAGACTAAAGCTTGTTATTTCCAGGCAGTTACAGCAATTACAGACCGCTGCGAAGGATATATTTCTGTCATGTAAAGGTGATAATGAAGATAATGGAGGTAATGAAGCAGGCTGTGTTATATTGTTACTCTCTTTATCTGTCTTTCTCGTCCACTCTGTCTAATAATTTTCAGCGAGCTGAGGATCAGATTGTGCTGTCTGACTCATCCTCTCAGTCTTATCTTCCCTGGACAATCGCTTCCCCCCCTTTGCATCTTGGGGAAATGTCTGGGTTCTGGCTTTTTTTGGCTTGCCGTTTGATCACAGAGGGCCTTCAGACCAGCTTTAGACAACCCTTATACTACAGTGTCTTTCACTCACACATACACTGTTTATACCTGCTGCAGCATCTTAAATATGCATTTAATGTATATGTTCAGGGAAACTTGTGGAAAAGTGGTGTGTATTATTAAGTGTTATGGTTACACTTTACAATAAGGTTGCATTAGTTAAATGTATTTACTAACATGAACAAACAATGAAGAATACATTTTTACAGTATTAATTCATCTTTGTTAATGTTACTTAATGGAAAAAATGTGTTCGTTGTTAGTTCATGTTAGCTCACAGTTCATTGGGTGCATTTTTAAATATTGAGCTATAATTAATAAATGCTGTACAAGTATCGTTCATTATTAGTTTATGTTAGTAAATACATTAAGTAATGAGACCTTATTGTATAGTGTGACCAGTATTATATAAGCAATATGCGTTTTAGTAAGTTATAAAGAGATCACTCATTTGGTTAAATGTGTAAAGAACATTTTGAATTATTATTATTATAATACATTTTTATATATATATATATATAATGTTTGTTTTACATTTGTATTTTAAACAGTAAATAGTTTCTTTTATTCAAAGCTGAATTTGCGAGCTTTATGTTAAAAATAAAGTATTTGAAAGTCGCATGATCCTTCAGAAATTAATCTAAAATTATAATATTTATTTTAAATGCTGAAAACACGTATGCTGCATCATGTATTTTGAAGAAAACATATAATACATTTTTAAGGATTGATTGGTTGATTGATTGATTGGTTGATTGGTTGATTGATTGCTTGCTTGCTTGCTGATTGCTTGCTTGCTTGCTAATTGATTGATTGATTGATTGATTGATTGATTGATTGATTGATTGATTGATTGATTGATTGGTGAATAAATATCTGGACTATTACAGTTAACTAAAACAATAACAAAAAAACATTATTTGTTATACAGTGCTCAGCATATATGAGTACACCCCATTTTGAAAATGAATATTTTTTATCCATTTCTCAGTGAATATGGGTAATATATATTGGTGCATTTGAACAAAACAGATTTATTAAACAGATATATTTATTAAAATAATATTTTAGTCACAGAACATTTTTAGAAATGGAAAGATAATACATTTAAATTCATGCAAAAATATTGCAAAAAAAAATACAAACTACAACATCAACAACAACAAACATTCAACAAAATTTACTATAAATATATTTTTTGTTTCTCTTGATTTTTGCTATTTTTGAAAATTGGATTTAATATTTTTCCCTAACATATAAATTTGTGCTACTAATTTTTGAACCATTATTGTAAGTTATTTTGTTAGATTAGCTCCATATTTGCCTTTGGTATTGACTAAACTGATGTATATGCACAAATATAATATTGTAAAGCATCCTATAGAAAATATTCATATTATTATATATATATATATATATATATATATATATATATATATATATACACAGTGATTAGCATATATGAGTAACTAAAAGCAAAAACTTACAACAAAATAAACATTTTCAGAAATTTAAAATAAAACAAGGTTATACTTTATTTCAAGGTGTCCTTGTTACAAGTATTAATTTAATTCCTGAGTAATATTAATTAATGACCTGTACTTACTCTGTGGTTACGTTCAGGATCATGATTAGTTACATGTCATTTTTTATGTATTATTTGCAGTTACTATAGTAGGTACATGGATGACACCTAAAAATCAAGTTTTGCATAAAAACAGAAAAAAAAAACCTCCTTTCTTTCCTCAATTTCCTTCAGCTTAGTCCCTGATTTAACAGGGCTCACCACAGCGGAATGAACCACCAATTACTCTGACTTATGTTCGAAAACTGGAGAGTCTTAAATATTTAACTTTATCTGCTTAAGCAATAAAAATGAAGTATACCAGAGAATCTTGTATAGTAATGCTCTCTCTCACTGTATTACCTTCAGGAGAACCTTTTCCAGAGAACGGCCGCAGTCCTGGATCAACGCAGCACAGTTCCCCGAGAAGTGACTTCAACTCCAGAATGTTCTGTAACAACTCCGCCCCCTCACACAACTCCGCCCCATCCACCACAGGCTCCTCCCCTCCTGACACAGTAGCCAATCAGAACGCGCAGCCTAACGACGTCACCATCCAGCGCAAGGAGACCGAAGGATTCGGATTCGTTATTATCAGTTCGCTAAACAGGCCCGAAACTGCGGCCGCTGCTGGTATGGAGTAATTATTTGTCAACACTTTAACTTTAACTTCTTTTAAATCTGGGACATTCCATTACTGTAATAGCTCACTCAGGCGGGCTGTTTCAGAGGGTCATAGTGATTTTAAAAGTGCAGCATTTCCTCATAAACCTGCGTATTAATAATGGATGCACTTCTATTTGAGGGCTGAAGAGGCTAGTTACAATGTTCTAATGCAGCGCCCACGCTCGTATATAAAAACAGCTCCGCTAACAGGAAAGGACAGAGTGCAGATAGAGAGCTCTCTCCATGTATTACGTAAAAAAATAAAATAAAATTGTATGTGTGTTTTTAGCTGTGCCTCATAAGATCGGCCGCATCATTGAGGGAAGTCCAGCAGACCACTGTGGAAAGCTCAAGGTTGGAGATCGGATTCTGGCCGTCAACAATCAATCTATCGTCAACATGCCGCATGCCGACATCGTCAAACTGATCAAGGATGCGGGACTAAGTGTCACACTCAGGATCATCCCTCAGGAGGGTGAGTGGACGACTGGGAAGATGCAATTCTGCTATTAAAGTGGCTGCATGTAATAGTGCTTACGTTAAATGCCTCATTTTATAAACGTTCAGTACACAGAGATTAATATAAGTAGGCCATTTATTGGTTGACTGTCATTCAATTAGCTCATCCAATGATTTAAGTTGGAATGAGACTACTTGTTTTTAACAGAGAGGTAGGAGGAAGTGCTGGTAGAAGTATTTGAGAAATCTGTTTGTGAAACAAAATAGTTACAAAGGGAATATTTCAAATACAAATATAATTGTATGTAGAATTTCATAAAACATTGTAGATTTTTCACATTCTGTATGTTATTACAGCACTTCAACATCTCAATAAGCACCTAAAATCCACTTTAATCCAAGTAAAAATCCACCAAAATCCAAGTATTGATCTTTCCTTCTTTGTGATGTAAATTGGACTTTTGATTGATACTGCCCTATTATTTATTTTTCTACTGTCTAGGAAAGTAGTAAAGTTTTAGTAGTGTGCCTTTATGAGCACTCAGAACCAACCTGCAAAGTGGAAACCTATGCCACCAATGCAAAAATGAAAAAAATTGCAAAAACCAATGCAAAAATTGCATTTACAATTTTTTAAAGCAGTTCACACATTTTAAAATACAAAACAATTATTATAATGTAGTTCTTAGATTTGCAGTTTTTCGAAATTGAATGTCAGTGCTAATTTAAGAAGCCATATGGTGCTATTTGAAAAGGTCATTGTTTTCTTTATTGAGTGTGGAGACATGGCACAGTAATAGGATTCATTAATGTTTAAACGTGCCATTGAATGAAGATCTGGATATACCTAGACATAGCTGAATAGTAAGAGTTCAGGGCATGCAAATGAACACAGTTTTCCGAACTGTAGAACTGATGATCCACACTGTATCGTTAATGTGCGCACCACATGCTGTGTTTGATTGGCCACAAAGTTTTTTTACTGGGATTACAACAATGATATTTTTTCCTTATTTTTAAGATGATTTTAGTTTGTATTAAACTTACTATGTATATATGACTCTTATTTTGAAAAGTAAAAAAGGAGCAGATTTGTGAAGCAGGCAGCCATGCATGACCACAGAGTGTTCACAGTTCGTTAGAATGTAAAATGCAGGATATACAGATTGGTCATTTTATTCAGCATCACCCCAAAGAAGCATAAAGTCTGTTTAGATGTATGTTTTGTTAGTTTAACTAATTATCCTGAATACAAGAAGTTTTGAGCATACCTACAATAAGCCACATACCTACCTGTATTTATTAGAGAACAATTTAACATACAGAATCAATGCATTCAATCAATGCATCGATGCACCTTTAAACACATGTTTCATCACGTTTTAACCATGAAAAAATGTAAATAAATAAAAGTTTTTGTGATATACAATATATGGAAGAAAACTGTGACATGCAAATTTATTCAATTATTGTACTAAATTTGCTTCTAAAAGACCACAGAAAGCACATGCAAAAAAAGCCATTCTGTCAGAAGCCATGGTTATTTGGTGCACCCCTTTTAACTGCTAGCTTTACATACCTTTAAACTGCTAGCTTAGCAGATGTTAAATAAAGACACCTCTATTACAAAGATAAGTTCTAGAAATAGCTTAGATTTTGTCTTTTCTCTCTTTTTCAGAGACCAACAGCACTCCTTCTGCAGGCAGTTCAGAGAAGCAGAGTCCTATGGCCCAGCCCAGTCCAGTGTGCCAACCTAGCACTGTGAACCAGAGCGGTGCTGCCCCTCTAGCAAACTCCAACGCTCAACAAAACTCTGCTCCTCAACCTAGCCCCATAAAGCAACCCAGTTCAGAAGCACAGCCGAGCCTTGTCACTCAAAGCAGCCCAGCCAATCATCCCAACTCACTGACCCAACAGAACCCGCCCACCCAGCCAGTGCAGACCTACAGCCACGACAGCAGGCAAGGAACCAACTTAAATTACTTTATTTCTTAAATATGGTTTAAGGAATATTGGTTTATTAATATAATAACACTATTTTTAGGTTGAACGTCTTTGTTTTCTGAAGAAAATGTGTGTACTGTAGTGTTGGACCCTCATGGTTGCTCAGTCCCTAGGACATTTGTAGAGTCAAAACAATATTTTAATGTGCTAGTCATATTTACTATTGCTCATTAAAATTGAGCAAAGCCTATTAATTTAATTTGCATTCACACTCTGGTTCAGTTAAAGCAAGTAGGAATCTGAATTGGAAAAGGATGAATATGATGAATATGTAAAACAGAGATTTGGCAACAGGTTCATGTTTGTCAGTCAGATTTGCTGTGTTGACCAACAGAACACTGGGTCAATAACTTAAAAAGGTCAATGCCACAATTAAAATTCCTTAAATGTAGTCTAAATAAATTAAAAATGAACTAAAAATATAGGTGCAATCAGAAATGTTTAGGGTTCAAACAGTTTTAGATAGATATCTAGACAGATATCTAGATACATTTAAAATTGAAAAATCTATTTTTATTTATTTATTTTATTATTTATTTATTTATATTATATTTTAGAATGTTCACAAGTTGTAAGCAAATATATATATTTTTCATTTCTCCTGACCACTTGGTGGCACTGTGTGGAAATTATGCAGATAACCTTAGGTAATGGTTGGCATAATAAACTCAATTTGAAAAAGCATTCAGGAGATATGGCTACTTGAAAAAAGTGAATGGTTTGATTGACATAAGCGAGTCTTGAGTCAAAGTTGTTCGTAATGAAGAGATCTAACAAATGAATATGTGTGTTAGGGCTGCACAATATATCGTTTCTGCATCGATATCTCGGTGTGATCATTTGCAATAGTCACATCGCAGGATATGCAATGTTGAGTTTGTATTATAATTTATTATTTGCATGTATTTTTGAGGCCTGTGATTGTATAAGGATTTTAAAAGCATTCAGGCATAAAAACATTTACCTTTTGTAACTCTAATCACAATTAATTTTAATGAATTATGTAGATTTTATGTAGAATTATGTATATTATTATTCAATTACTGTACCTGAATGCTATTATACTTGAAAAACGATAAAACGCTGTTTATTTCAATTGTATCTTTTTCTTTATTGTATTTACAGGTTGCTTATTAGATTTTATGGAGATGTACTTCCATGGCAGAAACATCCCAATCATTCTAACATTATAATTTCTTTCCAAATTGAGATATTAAGTCATCTGGTGAAATTGTATTCATATCGCAATATATATTGCAGAATAAAAAAATAATGCAATGTTACATTTTTCCAATATCGTGCAGCCCTAATGTGTGTATGGATGAAACATCGCATGATATGCAAGGTGTAAAACAGTATTATGGGTGGAACTTTGGACATAAACCCTTCATGATAAATTCAAAATCAGACAAACCGTTACAAAGTTATTGTCATTTTCATAAATCAGTGGGCTCTGCACTGCACTAGACTAAGATGCTTTCACACATGGTAATTCACAATTCGTGAATCGTACTATTAAGTAATATCATTTAAAAAATAAGTTTAATTTGCCTTATAACTCTATCAGGGCTGCACGGTGGCGCAGTGGGTAGCACAATCGCCTCACAGCAAGAAGGTCGCTGGTTTGAGCCTCGGCTTGGTCAGTTGGCATTTTTGTGTGGAGTTTGCATGTTCTCCCTGTGTTGGCGTGGGTTTCCACCGGGTGCTCCGGTTTCCCCCACAATTCCAAAGACATGCGGTACAGGTGAATTGGGTAAGCTAAATTGTTCATAGTGTACGAGTGTGTATGGATGTTTCCCAGTGATGGGTTGCAGCTGGAATGGCATCTGCTGCGTAAAAAATATGCTGGATAAGTTGGTGGTTCATTCCGCTGTGGTGACCCCAGATTAATAAAAGGACTAAGCCGAAAAGAAAATGAATGAATGAATGAATAAGTCTATCATTTGTGTTTTCTTACCTTGACATTAAATTCATAAAACACAAAACTAGTTAGCATTGTTGTGTGTTAGTGATGCAAACATCTGCATGACTGACAACAAATTTGACAATTTTCTCTTCTGATAAATGTAATAAAGCTCTCAATACTTTTCTCCCTTTTTTTAAAAAAAAAAGCCATTGAAACGCTGTAGCAAAACTGCAATGCAAAATGTTTTTTATTTATTTATCACTTTAGAGGTTTAACCAACGATGATGACTTCTGAGAATCCTGGAAATGTGAAAGGTGAAGATGAAGGTCATATTTAAATTGGCACTTCACCTAACAATTGCTCAACGTTTACTCACCTTCAAGTTATTTTCCAAGCTTTCTTCTGCTGAACACTACAAAACGTTTTTTGAAGGATGTTGGAAACTGGTAGCCGCTCACATCCACAGTAGGAAAAAATACTAAGTCAATGTCTGACGGTTTCTAACATTCTTCATTATATCTTCTTTTGTGTTTAACAGAAACTCAAACAGTTATTGAACAAGTAAATAAGGAGAGAATTTTTTGTTTTTGGATAAACTATCCCTTTAACCAATATATATATGTACAGAAGTGTCCAGTTAAACTAGTTCTGCCAGCAAGTTACAATAAAACTCCCTAAAGTTCTCTATTTATAGGGTGAATCTGAAGCTCTGTGACTCACAGACATAGTCTTTTACTATTGGGTAGTTGCGTAAAATCACTTATCTCTTACAGAACTGAATAATTTACCTGCGTGGCTCTTTAAAACAGTTTTTAATCATTCATGTAGCCTGCAGGGACCAATGATTTCACTTCCTCTCTGTGCTCTCTCAAGTTTCAATATACACCCTAGAGCTCCTCGGGCCCCGCCATTTTCAACAGAACATTATCCTGCATTAAACTTTAAAATTCATTAGAGCGGTAGTTCCGTCAGCGGCAAGACATTTCTGACAGCTTCTGCTGGTAAACAGACATAAACAGAGTAAATATTTTGAGAATTTCCTTATTCCTGTTATGTGTTTATATATTATGGTTTTCGTGACTGATAAAAGCTACTATTTTGAATTGCCGCAGACAAGCTTGACAATAAACACCATAGAAGTGGTCCAAGATTTGCATGCATTTGAGTGTATTTCAATTTGAGTAAACAGCATTAGTTCTTTTTGCTTATATTATACCATTTGATTGAATGCAAGTCTTCCTGTAGCTCAAACACTGTAGTACACTTTGCTCATCGATTCTGTTGGAGAGCCATCTCCTATAAATGTAAATGAAAAATATTTATGAGTGATATTTTTTTAGCTACAGGTCAGAGGTGAAAGCAAGGCAGGATGTAAAACCCGACATTCGGCAGCCGTTTACTGATTACCGCCAGCCCCCGGTGGACTACAGACATCCTCCTGTAGCAGATTACAGACAGCCGCCAACGCTGGATTACAGACACCCTCCGCTGCTGGACTACAGACCACTGCCTGCCGACCCTCGCACCTTTCCCTTACCAGACTACAGGATGCCGCAGGTAGATCTTTCACTCTGTACAGTGTCCTACATTTTTATATGGAGAATAAAGGCAAACTGATATCCATAATTCTTCACTAATCAGGAGATTAATATTATGACTATTAGAGCCAAACAATTTTAGAAAAAAAAATTGCAATATCGATATTCTTGACCAATAGTGCAACTGTGATTTAATGTGCTATTCTTTCGAAGCTCTTTATATTCTGTATTTTTCAAGTGGATGAAGTCTGGTGGCGGGAGTTTTTAACAAGTCTTGTGTCCCGCGAAGGAGGTTTAGATGTATATGCACATGCATTTTCAGCATAAAGTCAAAACAACATACTCAAAGAATCTCAACAAAGTGGAACTTAGAAACCCCATTGCCTACTAGCATTTAGGAAGTGTTATTGTCAGAGCAGCACAGACAGAATGCAGAAGTATAAATGCTCACAATGGCGTCGGTTTGCACCATGGGGTATGGCCATCACAAGTATATATTACGGATGTTGCTAAAATGTCTTTAATTTTTGTGTGTGTGTTTGCAGGATTTTGATTTCTTCACAGTTGAGTTGGAAAAGGGGATGAAAGGTTTTGGCTTTAGTATCCGTGGAGGCCGCGAGTATAAGATGGACCTGTTTGTTCTAAGATTGGCTGAAGACGGACCAGCCATACGCAATGGGAGGATGAGGGTGAGATGACATCACTTACTGTTTATCTCTATCTGTCAGTCTATCTTTGTCTGTCCATCTGTCTATCTCTGTCTATCTGTCTGTGTCTGTCTGACGGTCTGTCTGTCTATCTATCTATCTATCTATCTATCTATCTATCTATCTATCTATCTATCTATCTATCTATCTATCTATCTATATCTGTCTATCTGTCTATCTATCTATCTATCTATCTATCTATCTATCTATCTAT
>CAIGQW010000596.1:3227733-3252183 GCA_903798125.1 Danio choprae
TGTCTGTCTGTCTGTCTGTCTGTCTGTCTGTCTGTCTGTCTATTTTCTATGTATCTTTGTTTGTCTGTCTCTCCGACCAATCTTTTACTTTTCTGTTTTCTGTTCACATCTCATCCGTAATGAATCTGTCATATCTAATGTGAATAAAACAGTCCCCTCAGGATATTCTCTGTCTTCTTCCTCTCATTAAATCCTTTCATATTTAGCACATTACCTGCTGATCGTCATAAACACTGACTGTTCCCTTCCTTTCAAGATCCTCCGCTCTGACTGTAAACATCATCTTGCCTTCATTCGGGGTGTGAATTTAACCACAGCACAAAATGCCTCCTAAAACTATAATTAGTCTGTGATGAAACAGACCTGTGGTATTTCAAAACTCCATTAAGCATGAAGTCATAAAGCCCCCAGAAGACACTTGCCGCTGCTGTAGTTTTCCACACGTGCCCTCTAGAAACACTGAAAACATAATAGAGCTGCTGACGCTGCTTTTACTAACACTCTTCACCTCTGAGGTCAGAGGAACCGTCCCCGAGAACAAAAAAGCAGACACTCCTTGTCAATAATGAGAGAGTCATAGTACTCTCTGCCCCTCATTCAAACAAGATCTTAATGAGTCATAAAAAAAAAATACTTGCCGACCTACCCAGACTTCCACATTATACAGACCATTTGAGAGGAATTCTCCATTTGTTACTATAATTGGCTCGTTCATTTTCCCCAGCCCCAGGCCAATTAGTCCATAGACACAAGACAAGTTCAGTGCTCCTACATGCTTTGCATCAGCATATATGTGGGCAGAATTTCCTGTTTTAGGGGCATAATTATGCAATCTTTTTCTACATTGTTTGTTGGGCTTTTAAGGGAGAATATACTGGTATTTATAAAGCATGTTGGAGGGAGATTCGCCAATTCGCCACAGCGGAATGAACAGCCCAGATATATATACATTTTTTTAATTACTACATAAGTAATATTAATATACATTATTACTATTTAATCTAAAATACTATATTTTAAACAATGCAATAAAATATATTAATTTATGAAGCTAATTATTTTATTTATTTATTTTACATCCATCTGTATGGGAATACTCATAAATGATAACGGCTGTACATTACTACAGTACTGAGTAACTGACACAGATTCATCCAAAACAAACAGGCTAAAAATGTATAATCTTTTTGTACTGCACAAAAGTATCTTAGCCCACACAAAATCTGAGATGCATAATATGCATAATAACAGTTATATTGCTCACGGCGAATGATCTGACAATCTGACAGTAATTGTCTTGAAATGTATTGTTGAAAGCGACGGATTCGTCACACTAGCGTCATTTTGATGGCTCTGCTTTAATGAAGATGAATTCAAAGCTAAAACTGTTTTTTTTTTTAAATAAGACCCCACCAGTTGGCGGGAAGCTAATTGTAGAAATATTGATCATACTAGCTTACTTTTTTCATAAAGGAAGGCCAATTAACTGTTTCCTCATTATCCTTAGCAGCCGCACACCTTACTCAAAGTTGGTGAAGAGCATCAGAATTGCAGCTCTTAGAAGCCTCAAACCCATAATTCATTAGTGATGTTAATTCTGAAATTAATTGCTGCTCGATCTCATTCATGACTGCTAATGCTGATTAGTGCTTAACAAAAACTGCCGACATGAGTTATAGACCTATATTGATCCTACTTAATAATTATCTTTAATAAGTTCCAGTCATATTCATTTTATCATTAAATCCAGAGAGGATGCAATTCAAAGCTGTCAGAAAAATGTACGAGCGTTTGCACGTCTGTCCTCACAAATGAATGCAAGGTGAACCTTCTCCAGATAAGATTTTTTTTTTTTTTTGATTATCCATCCAAACCATGTTTTGTCTGTTTTGCAGGTTGGTGATCAAATCATTGAGATAAATGGGGAGAGCACGAGGGATATGACCCACGCTCGGGCTATTGAGCTCATCAAATCGGGTGGCCGTAGAGTTCGCCTGCTGCTTAAGAGAGGCACAGGGCAGGTCCCTGAGTATGGTAGGTTTAACACAGAAACACATAACATACTGCTCAGAAATGTCTACACAGTTTAAATGGACCTGAGAGATGGAGTAACTAAGTTTTTTTCAATGCAAGACAGATCTTTGAAGGAGGCAATTTTTAATTGGCTAATTATTAAGAAAATGTGGAACATAGTAAATTGTCAAAACCAAGCAAGCATTTATTTGCATTTAAAAGACATCTAATAGATGTCTAAACATAGACCTTTTAGCCAAGACATCTGTGTTTAGATGTTTATTAGATGTCTCTTAAACATAAATTTGCTTGGCGAGAAATGTTGGTTGAAAGTTTGTGAACCCAGTTTAAATTTGTCAATATTTTGCATAAATATGACCTGAGACATTAGATTTTCAGACATGAAAGCAAGTCTAATTGAACAAATGATTAATTCGGGGATTGACAAAAGTACAGGCTGTTCTCCAACTGATTTGACAGTATGATTTGTTTATCAGATTTTCCAAAATAAAGCCCATAGGACTGTTTACTAAATGAGACATGAATCATACCGCTTCATCTTCGTAAAAATTTGTAATTTGTTTAGTTTGATTGGCAGACCATTGCGTTAGAGTAGTGCGTTAGAGTAATCTTGCTTTGACATCCTTTAGGGGGGGATCAAGGCTCAATTAGGGGGGTCACCACCCCCACCCCCAGTGCTGTATTTTTATAAGTAGCGTCAGCCATAATTAATTTTTTGGCAAAACATGCAATATAAAACTCCAAGAGGCCAAACTATAGGTCATAATAAGCTTTTTGCACAAACAACCTACTTGGTCATTTATTGAAGGATACTCTCTAAAGTTATGCTAGCCTTTACCTTGCAGTCACACCAGATACCGAAAGCAATGTTTCTGATCAAGCCTGCACAACATCTTGGAGGTATTTTAACCATCACTCGAAACTTTAACTCTGGGATATTTTTTGGGGTTACCTCGCATGAACTGCTTGCTTCGGGTCCTTTCACAACATTTCAATTGGATTAAGGTCAAGACTTTGACTTGGCCATTCCAAAACATTAACTTTGCTCCACTTTAGCCATTCTTTGGTCAAACATCTTGTGTGCCTGTGGTCATTGCCTTGCTGTTTGACCCACTTTCTCTTTCTCTTATTCAATTCACGAACAGATGTCCTGACATTTTACTTTACAAGCTGCTGGTAGAAACCAGAATTCATTGTTCTATCAGTAATGGAATGGATGGTGGCACTGCCATCACCATGATTCAAAGATGGGATGAACTCAGCTAACAATGTTAGATTATAAAAACATGTGCTTAAAGTTCCCATTTAGTTATAAAAGAAACATAATATTCCAAACATCCAGTTGTTTAGACTGTATTAATATTATTTGGTTATAATAATATATTCAAAACATTTTCATGTTTCAGTCTCATGCTATAATAATGTTCTAATGACTTTCTTCTATACACATTATGAGAAAATTCATCAAGAACAACGAACATCTTAAAGATTTGATGTTCAAATAATTATAATTATGTTGTAAGAATATTAAAAAAACTACTTTTTTTTAAACCTTTATGTGGTAACATTTACATAACTTTTAAGGAACATCATTGAATGTTCTGAGTACTTTATCTGGATTGATTTTTATGAAGGAATACAGTGTTTTACTGCCTCTAAAAACAAAGGCCCCAATACACATCAAACACCATTGGTCCATGGTGATTACATTATATGTAGTTTTGGCTCTGGGTCTCCACCTTCTATTACATGGAGATTTTCTCTGGTTAATTTTTTTTTCTGCTCAGTCTGTCGAGGTCAGACAGATGTGAACACGCAAGAGATATTGATATTTAAACTGAAATTGTAATTCTAAGATACTTGCTTTTAACAATCTTCTATGTAAAGTGCTACATTAATACACATGGCATGACTTGATTGGAGTGGTGACCCACAGAGCCTGTGCAAACATCCTCATTGCTATTATCAGATGCTGCTGTTTCTCATAGCATCTCATAGCAATTTTATTTAATACTAAAAAATTCTTTGTACATTTTAGTACAAATGTATAGAAATTAGCCATTATTTTACCAAAACAAACAAAAACATTTTAGAGGTTTCCTCCTCTACAAAATGACCAAATAGGTCATAATAGCTGGTTTCAAAATAATGATAGCATCAATATGCAATGTTCTACCAATTGAGCTACATCATTGCCAAATTCTCACATGCATTATGCACTCAAATTTATAATGCTTACTCATGTTAGGGGCACTATTAGCTATAGGTCATATTTCAGGAGATGAAATGACCTACTGGTATTCTGTATAGTTTGAATGACAGGTTGCACGCTTGCTTGTGAGTTTTGGTTGTACTCTAATTTTGGTTGTGTTGGTCTACCTTTAGGACTTTTTTGATAATGTTTTGGGGTCATTTTTATGCATATTTTGCAGAAATCTAAACAATTCTAAAGGGTTCACAAACTTTTAAGCATGGTACATATTTAGGATGCCTTGCATGTATTATAAAATAATGAACTCCTACAGGCTTTCTCACACCAGGACCAGTAAATGTGTTTAGTTGACATGGTTTATGTTATATGTCATTATTCTATGCTTTCAATTAGTTATTTTTATCTGTGCTGGAAGAGCTCACCATCAGTTACAGTTTTCGCTTTGACTCATTTTTAAAATAGTTACAGTTTTATCCTATTATATCACAAAAAAGCTTAAACTTAGTCCCATACCTAGAAGGTTTTGTCTCAAGATGGACAACAGTAATTACTTTTTTTAAGGCACATTAAAAAAAGCTTAAATGGTCTAATTTAAACTCAGACCTAATCCTGCCCTTTATGTGAGACCAGGACTAAAGTGATGTCCATTTTGTAGTTATTATTGTAATTGTAAATCTTTTCGCAAAAACATGGCAAGTTTGAGAATCAAGCCAAAGCTACCGAAGAAAAATCCTTCTCTTGCACACTAATATTTAATTACCCCAAAACAATTCAAAATCTTTCCATTTTCTTGCTAACACAGCACTCTTCTTAACACGATTATGACAGCATGTTCTTTGTATATTAATCCAGTAGCTAGTCTCCTTCTCTTTCATCAGTGTTATGGTGCCAGTGAATAATTCGTACTTCCTTTCTCAATTTTCCTCACTGAATACTATCTCAGCTCTGATCTTAATACTGTCTTAGCCTGTGGCTGCTGTTCTAACCCTAATGATTGGTCTAGGTTGTTACTTCGCCTCTTATAGGAATGGTATCTTCCAGTCTCTCCATGTGCATGAAAAGTGACAACCATGGCTCCCCCTATTTCTTCCTAATGGGCCATCCTAAAGACACGGTTTGTAACAGAGTGCATGTGTTCTAACACACCAATCATCATTCTAATCAATTCTGCGTGCTGTGGTTTGGATTGTTTACTTGTCTTCAAGTTTTATATGTATTTTTATATAAATGTGTGTGCGTGTTGTATAAGGAAAATGGCTAAAAAAAGCTAAAAACGGGTGAAAAACCTCCCACAAATTTACATTTATTATAAATTGACATAAAATTATACACTGTTATGAATTTCTTTTTTTTTCTTTTTTTTTTTTTGCTTGCTTGTTAGTTTGTATGCTTTGTCACAAGGTAAAAATGTAGTTATAAAGATAGTAATTTAAAGTTAAAGGTGCAGTATGTAAGTTTGACACCCAATGGTTGAACTAGGTATTGCACTCCTGGATCAAAACACACGCAAGTGCAGGTTGCCAGATTGACGTGAGTGTACCTGAATATCGAGCCTAATGGCTGATTTGAACCTTTTTCTAACTAAAAGCAACGGCACGCGATAGAAGAAATATTTTTTCATACTAAAAGGAGTTTTTGTCCTTTACCAACACCTGAAATTTCTATTTT
Source organism: Danio choprae (assembly GCA_903798125.1). NCBI lineage: Eukaryota > Metazoa > Chordata > Actinopteri > Cypriniformes > Danionidae > Danio > Danio choprae. The sequence continues at coordinate 3,233,648 of CAIGQW010000596.1, forward strand.
AGAAACACCTTCTATTTCTCACAGGTGAACAACAGGATGAACTATGATGACCTCAGGTACACCTCATGTGCTTTATTCAGTGTTAAATGCTAATAATGTGAGTTTGAATGGCATTTTACATGACATTTGTTGCCAAACTACAGCAGATAGTTTCACCTCAGATCTTGAAAATAAAATAAACCGTGTGCAACTTTAGAACTGTGTCTCAAATATCAATCATTCAGTTTGTACATATAATAATGTTAAAGAGGTTTAATATGTATTAATTAGATTATAAACCTTACCATTTTGTAAGTGAGTGCATATTCTGTGCTTCTGAATGGCTGTATTTAAATCTCTGTTGTGTTTTGTCTGGTGCAAACAGCCAAATTGCTTATCACTGCAAATCTTGTCACGTAGTGTGTTGTTAGGACACAGGGTTGCAATGTAACCTGCTCACCTAATGTTTACGCTCGTAATATTTATATTATTTGCTAATTAAAAACCAAACTCTTAGTCTGCGTCACATTTCGGAGTCTGCTACTGTCCACCGGAGGTCGCATTTCGGAAGCGGACGCATACTTTGAGAGCCTTTATGACAACAAATACATGGTTTTCTAGCAAGGCAACCAGGGGTGCTGAAATATAATTGGCTAAACTGGCAGTGGGCAGGTTAAAATAACCAAAACAAAGAAAGTTTTCCGGCACAGGAAGCACATTTTCAAAGCAGAATATCTAACTTTAGCATTGTTTTTCAGATAAAAGAATGTTCACTCGCATGTTTCTTAAATATCTGTAAACATATTAGGGTATTTTTATGCTTTAGAAGAGTCAAAAACATACATACAGCACCTTTAAATTGAAATCTTGCTATACATAAAGTAAATACATTTACACCGTAACAAGTATTTTGTATTTTGTGTATGTTTATAGTAATGAGCAACAACCATACTTATATATATATGTATTTTTACTAAAGTGTTATAAAGTATGCAGTACATTCCATGAACAATTTAGTGATAAAAGTCTGTAGTTTGTATCAAAGATACTGTTAAATTTAATTACATTTTTTATATTACCTCCCTCAAGTTAGTAAGCCTATACCTTCTGTTCAACACAACACTAGATATATGGATGGATGGATATACTATAGATGGACAGGTTTTCAGCTTTCTTCAAAATATCTTCTTTTGTGTTGAACAGACAACTTGGGTAGGAGTAAATAGTGATTACAATTTCATTTAGGTGAACCATCCCTTTAACACTTATTAATTTTATATCACCAAGTAATAATTTTGAGTGCATTTAGAATATGAAATATACTGTTCATGCACAATGAAAGCTCTGAGCTACTTAAGAAATTCCCACAGAGACTGATCTACCCCTTTGACTCACATACACTCTTAACATTCCTCTAACGGACTCTCCACTGTGATGGGAACTTAATGCCTATGAGCTTCTAACAACCACTGAAACAGCCCAGTGCACACCTTTGCTTTGAAATCTGCTCACATTCGGCCATCCCTTCCCATGCATTTAGTATCCTACTGCGATCTCTGTGGAGCCACAAAGGCAGAGCTGAAATACAGTCATCATGAGATGGTTGTGTCAGCCTCTATGGTTTTATATTCCATACCTGTCTTCTAATTCACTGTGAAAAACCCTTTATGAGCTTGGATTCATCCTTTTCCTCTGTAGGCCAGTGATTTCTGCTGCTCCGGGGCCATATAAACGAGAGAAATGTACCCCAGTAGAGTAAGAATAAGCTAGCAGAGAGACACAATGATATGTAATTGTTTACACTTGCTATATTTCCCTGCGCTTGAAGCTTAATGATAAAGGGATAGTGTTGTAAGTGTTTGTTTTCTTGTGTTGAAATGAATTCCCAGCCAATTCGCTTGTTAGCAAACGTTAAAATGGCCGCCTGGGCTCATATGTGCTGCGTAGGTTGGTAGAAAGCTAAGCAGTCTTCAGTGCATCCTGCAATATATGAGGTGACAGGTAGGATTGGGGATGTATAATGAGAATATTAAGGTTGGTGACCCTCTTTCGGTTTGGGTTGTGGGTGTGTGGGTAAAATATGCTATTGTGTATTGGGAGAGGAAGGAGAGGAAGTGTGGAGATGTCACTCCAATATAAGCATTTCAGTGTGAAGTGATGTGTGTGAGTTCATGTCTGGGGAAAGGCAGATAGAAGGAGAAGCCAATGGGAAAAACGCACTTCTAGTGGAGACATGAAACCATTTTATTATCCCATTTTTGTTATGATATGTGAACAATAGTGATTTATGTCCTTACAGAAAATAGTACTTTGATAATTCCCTGATGCACTGATTATATCAGTTGGTAGTACCATGCTTTGATGTTCATCATGCTGCTTTATTTAAATGGTGCTCCAATATCAAATATATTTTGTGGATTTATCATAATATAGCTTCCCATGGCACTATAATGATATAGTAATACTATGGTACTCCTTTTGCATGGTTGACATAGATTTCCTCTCTGCAGTTCAGAGCAAACCCTTCCCCTGCAGCCAATTGGGATATCTTTCATACAGTAACACAGAAACAAATAATAACCCCAAACTAAAAGCTAACTATAACCTCATTGATAGAGCATCCGGGTTTTGCTTGTCACAATCAGATCTTTGAACTGTTAACCAATAAAACTGGCTGCACGTTGGGGTATGCACTGAGCTGGTTTCAGAGTAGACCGTTGTTGTGGTTGTTTTTCTGTAGTTAGTACTTGCTTGCCTGTGTTGGCTTTTGGATTTGGATTTTTTTGTATTCTGGTGTCTGTGTTTGTGTGTTTTCCAATTTCTGCTTCAATCTCATTTTGAATGTTGGATGTAACTGTTATCATGTTTCTTCAGCAGATAGTCCCGCCCCCTGGGATGCTCACCCTACAGCCTCCCCAAGTCTGTCGGAAGTAGCACCACCCCTCGACAGCTTATCCAATCCATCAGCTTCTTCTCATGTGAACCCACCCACTGACCCACCTCATATATTGTCTTTGGAAGCAGCAGGTCCAGACTCTTGCCAGGGTCCTAGAGGCCCAGAGAGTAGGGCTCTAGAGCAGGCCAGTGTGGGGAAGAGGTCAGCTTTGGCAGGTGGAGTTGGGGGTGGGACCAAGCAGAGGGAGGGTAGCAGGACCAACTGTCGCTCTGGTGGAGGGAAGGGTCAGCAACAATACCTTGATGAATTTGCGAGAGAGCCAAAATCCCACAAAAGCAGCCGGGCAAAGTCCAAGGAGCGCAGAAGGGAGCGAAGCAACACTCCGTCTCGCAAGCGAGACTCGCCCAAAACATCCCTGACTGACACCAGCATGAATGGGGGAAACGGATGCCTCGATGGTAGCAACAGTCAACAAGGACCTCTGGTGCCATTTAAAACCCTACCAAAGGAACCAGAAAAAGGGCAATTGAGCCAAGAGAGTAATCCCAGCCACAACTCCAAGACCAGCAGTGCTGCAGGCAGGAAGGCCACAGTATCCCCAGGGCCCTGGAAGATCCCTGGTACGGACAAGCTACCCAGTACCCTACGCTCGGCCACCTCCACAATCAGCAGATAACATCTCAACCCAATCTCAGGCCCAAGTTTAAACCTACTTTTGGTTCTTTCTTCAGCCAACTCTTGGACAAACATTTGGCTGTGAGCCAACTTGTTTTGAGATTGGTTGGGCTTGGGCTCTGCTTGATTGATTATCACAGGCTTGCTCTACTTGGTAGAGATCGTTTTTAAAATTGACTATGTGCCATCCTCCCACAATCCCCACAAAAGACCTTTCCATGCATTTCTAGACAGAGCATTTTTTATTTATATTTTATTCTAAGTTATTTTAACAGGTATGACACCCACCACCTTAAGAACTGGAAGCATTCACTCCAAAAATATCATGGTAGAATGAGTGAAGCATGTAGCGTGCAAAAAAGAAACCCAGACTGGTATGAACTGTTGGGGAAAAGCACTCAAGACTCAGAGATGTACATGCATAGAGAACCACTTACTGACTCTTAACCACCACCGGTGGCTACAGAAATTTTTATACGCCTTCATTAAAAAATGAAGAATACTGAAGGAGTTGCCTGACATACAGTTTTTGTGTATTTGAAGAATGGAAATGATTAAAAAGATTCTTGATGAGCGGACACTCAACTATGGAACTCTGCCTTAAAAGACTGACCTGCAGATGTCTGTATAAGGGTCGGTAAAAAGAATATAGAAATAGATATATTATATGACTACATATATGTGAGACAAATTGTAAATATGGTCTTTATACACCATTGTGAGCCCATACTGGAGTGTTGCCATTATACATGGGGTCCATTAGAAGAGTGTAATCTAGAATTTATTCCTATTCCATTTTAAAGTGCATTCCCACTGACAGCAATTTCAACTCTAGTGGGTTTAAATCTACTCAACTTGAAAATACTGTAGAACGGAAACAGGAAGCAAATCACATTACCTTCACTGTCTACACTGACATTGGCAGTTGCCTTCTCATGTTAAAGATCTCATAGCCAGCGGTCACTTGTATCACTTAAAACGGCCAACTTTCATTGATCAGTAATGACTTCCAGTAGCTGAAAATGTTGCTGTCAGTGTGAGCGCCCCTTGAGACCACTGATTGGTCAGCTGCTCTGTTAGTTTCTAGAGGAACTGGTGGACTTTGACCTTCCCTTGACTCTGTCATCACTGGTTCAATCTATTCTCCCTTTACTTGTTCAAAGCAATTTAAAAGAGTGCAAGCTGTTTTCGGTAAATTATAGAATGATTTTGATTAGGGCAGAGTGCCTTATGCCAGAGGTGTCCAGTACTACTCCTGGAGGTAGGGATCAGTGTCCTGCAGAGTTTAGCTCTGATCCTAAATAAACGCACCTGACCTGGTGTCACCCCTGTCTCAAATAACACAATTAACGTGCATCTGTGATCTTGTGGACAAACAATGGCCACCATATTTGCATGTCCGTTAAGTCCATGAGACTGTATAGTGTCCCTGTTGTAATTTTAGCCTTAAAATGGGTGCTGATAAGCTCCCCCTTTGTGGCTGCTATGTGTTCTTGATATGCACTTCAGTTGAGCCACGATGAGACAAGCTTCTGTCCAACATCAAAGTGGCATTACATTTAAAAAGTGTAGACTCCACGAACCGGAAAAACCGTAAAGGTATAGAGTGTGGTTTGGGAAAGGGCCCTAATATGCAGATGTGGACTTGCACTTAGTCTACAATACCACAGTAAATCCACAGTGACTCCTTTGCAGCTGCCTGTCCCAAATGGCACACTTATTGTCATGTACACAAGACCATAGGGTGTCCCATTTTTTTTATTTATCTTAGCTTTTAAAAGGGTTCTCATGAGTGCCTCATTGAGCTCTCAATGTGCAGTTGTGTCAAGTCCACATTAAAATGAACTCCTCACCAGACTTCTACCCAACAATCAAAGTGGAATTACTTCACTTAAGGGTGGAGGCAGGAAGGCGTAAGGGTGCAATTTGGGCCAGGGCCAGAGGGGTATCACTAAATTACGCACTGAATAGAAGTTTGCAATATGTCTAAGCAAGTGTGCAGGTCTCTAGCTTGGAGATGAGCTCTGCAGTCCACTAAGGAGTTGGATCGGACACCCTTGCTTTATGCTCACCACATGATGCTTTTTTTGAGCTCCAAATTATAGACAACCACATCAAGACAAAAAAATATATAGGCTGCTATATATTCATTGGACTACTTGTTTCATTGAAACTGTGCAACAGTACCACCAGATCTGAATGAGTACAGTATGTTGTCACATCCCTGTCTCTGAATGCTGATTGGTGTGTAGATCAAATGAGATGCCGGTTTATGTCTGCGGTATAGATATATCAATTTAAACCTGAGAGCTATTTTCATACATAGATAGTAAAAAAGGTGCCAGATATTTATTATCGAAATCTCGGAGAGGAAACGTTTGTTGAGCACTTTGTCTTTCAGTAGACATATAAAATGCAGTACTGTTAAAGAGTAAATGCTGTGCATCCATGAATATTTATCAGTTATTATCAAAATCCTTCTATGATGATTCATTTGTTAGTATTTCCCTTGTATAAACGTTTATTTCTAAGTAAGTCTGTTTCACATGATTCACGTCCTCTCAGCAAATGATGCTCATTCCTCGTCTTAACAGAAGGGTGATTTTTACACGCTTACTAATAAGAAATCATGAAAAACAAATCAAAAAGGAGCAGTTATGTTCTGCATATGTTCATCATTCATCTTCAGTGCTGTGTTGTATGCTGTAACTCATTGTATATTCACAGTCCTTCAGTCTTTTGTAGCTTAGCTACGGTAGTAAGCTAACACGTTAGTTTGCTGACCAACGGCTAACTTAAGAAAAGCTCTTTAAAGGTCTCTGCCAGTGGAATCAGAATCCGCTGCTTCGGTTTTAGCGGACTGGGGAACGTTGACGTGATTCATGTGAAAGAGGAATATTGAGGTGTAATAGTACTGTACTTTTCAGTTCAATCTGGAGATTATTATATGTTCTTATTCTACCCCGTATCTAAATCCTTTTTCATAATTCATATCATTGTGAGTTTCATTGCCATCAACGGCACTAGCTGGGTTTCCATCACCCTGTGTTAATGTGCATTTTGAAGTATCGCATGAGAAACAAATGATGGATATGGAAAATAAAAATCCTTTAATTCGCTAATTTAAAAAAGGGGTTTTGCTTGTTTGAGGTGGTTTTGGACTCACTTGTGGTTGTGAACATTACACCCATGGGACCAATTAGCTGTCTATATTATGCTTGCCTTGTTTATCGTTGGTTACTAGGTTACCAATACTACACTCAGCCACTCTAACAACTTGATGGAAATACATCTAATTTACATTTTTGTTTGTTTTTTGCCAACTTTGAAAAAATGAGCTTCATGTTAGGACGGAAACCCGGCTATTTTCGGTAACAAATACCCCATTTTAGCTTCCCTTAAGTAATTTCTGTGCAACTAGTGGCATCACGCAGAGCTGCTTAAAAACATTGGCTCAACCAGTTTCATATTTTTAAAGTAGTGTCTTAATAGTTTACAACTTTATACCAATTTTATAAGCCGATAGTGGCACAGAAATTACACACTTCAAAAAACACGCCAAACCCCCAATGGTGCTTCATTGTGTATTCCTTCTGCAATACTGTCTGATATTTTGTACAATCACTCGCGTCTTTGATGACTTTGTTAAATTGAATTAATATATACATGTCAACTTCAGTTTCTGTGAAAAGGACCCCAGACAAGACCCCATAAGACCCACCCATTGTCATAATATCATCTCTATTATATTCATCTTCCAAAGAAATAAAGCAATGACTGGTTCCACAGACAACTGTTGTAGATGACAAGGAGAGTCTCGAAAATGATCTAGTCATTACAAGATAGTGCTAACATTTCCCTGATAAAGGCAAATTAATTGAAGCACTCCAAAAGCGAGTGTGCCTCTGTGGCTATTACATTCTGAGTGGTACATCCTTAGAAATCACAGACAGACAATGACATTGTCGAAGCAAATGTATTTTCCACAGAGTACCAGCAAAGACTGCGTGTGCATATGAATGAGTTGAATCACTCCAAAATGGTATGCTATCTCTTTATAGTGTCAAAAAGGGGCTTCATTTGGTTCAAAGTTAAAGTTTTTGGAAAGAAATAGGACTTTTTAAGGCCAGAAACACACTCTTTGTAAGTTCACAAATGCAGACGAGAATGTTTGTGTGCCATTTTTTTGTTATTTTGGTGCTAACAACTTCAGTATTCAAGAGGACAACACAGTTATCTTCTAATGTGTTATAAAGGTGCCTCGCATTCACCGTTGTTTAATGTATTATAATAGAAATCCATGCAATTTGGAGGTTTGTGTGATAGCGTAACAGAATATAAAAATGAACTGTGGTCTTAATACAAATAACAAGTTAAAACATTATTGTAGTTTAACTACTGTATAGTTTTGCCACACTAAACATGGTATTTATAGTAAAACCATGGTTATACAAACACCAATCTGCTGCCAAGGACCATGGTTGCTACTTTACTACAATAAAACCGGGTTAGTTAGCTATTAGCATATTAGAAACATTACACGTTCAAAAAATTTCTTTTTACTACAAATAAAAGAAAAGAAAATATAAAAAATGGCCTAACCGCAGATTAACCATAGTGTTTATAGTAAAACTCTGGTTATGCAAATCACCACAACATGGATAGCTAGCTAATAGCATGTAACACAAATAATAAAAATGGTTACTATTACTGTAATAAAACCATGATTAACTTTCATAAAAGGTTAGCTAGCTATTAGCATGTCATAAGCTTTACCCTTACAAAAATTAACTATGGGGCATCACGGTGGCGGTGGCGGTGGTCCATTGGCATTCAGCATAACTGATATTTATGTAACAATTAAAGTTCTTATTCTGACCAGTGCTTATTAAACTGTATAAACAAATGTATGATTGCACTAAATTATGTGTTTTAAAGACTTTTTAGGGGGGCCTCACGGTGGCGCAGTGGGTAGCACGATCACCTCACAGCAAGAAGTTCGCTGGTTTGAGCCTCGGCTGGGTTAGTTGCCATTTCTGTGTGGAGTTTGCATGTTCTCTTCGTGTTGGCGTGGGTTTCCTCCGGGTGCTCCGGTTTCCCCCACAAGTCTAAAGACATGCAGTATAGGTAAATTGGGTAAGCTAAATTGTCCGTAGTGTATGTGTGTAAATGAGTGTGTGTGGATGTTTCCCAGTGATGGGTTGCAGCTGGAAGGGCATCCGCTGCGTAAAACATATGCTGGATAAGTTGGCGGTTTGTTCTTCTGTGGCGACCCCTGATTAACAAAGGGACTAAGCCGAAAAGAAAATAAATGAATGAAAATTAACTATGGTTTGACTACAAATAAAACCATACAAAAACATGGTTATTGTAGGTTAACCATGGTAGCCACAGATGGATTTGCTACACAAGCCATAGTTTAACCATGGTATTTATAGTAAAACTGTGATTACACAAATGGTAATCAGACTAACAAAAAAAAAAAAAAAACGTGGTTAGCTCCTACACAAAAAATACATGGTTACTAAACCTTTTACTGTAATAAAACCATGGTTAATTTTCATTAAATGTTAGCAAGCTAACAGCACGTAGCTTTAACGTTACAAAAATGAACTATGGTTTTACTATAAACCGTTAAACCATGCTAATAATTGGTATTTGTCATAAAACTGTGATTATACAAATAGTAATCAATCTGCCATAAAAACATTTACAAATTTAGCATAATAAAAGCATATTTAGCTCCAAAACATGTTCACCTTTTATTTAATCAGGGATAAAAATAGTGAAATAAATTAGCGTGACCACCATTAGTAAGTTAGCAGGCTAACAGCATTTTCAAATGTTAGCTTCATGACAAAAGTTGACACTAACAAGAAATCTAATGCTAATTTATGAAGTGCTGTGTTAAGAATGCAATTTGTTGCGTTTTGACATATTTTTGGAGTGCAAAAACAGGAAAAAGGATGATTAGCTTGCTTAGTTAGCGTCATTTGTATTCATGTACTTGTTTAGTGTGTTTCTGGCCTTAGAGTTTCTTGTCATTTGTAGAGTAGCAAGTTGTTTAAAGAGAAAATAGTTTCAGTGCTTAGTCTAGTTTTCTGGTTTTATTTTCTCAAGTTTGCCAAATGCTTCAGAGATGCTACTGAAAAGATTAAACCTGATAAATATGCGATATAAAATGAGATGATTTATCGTGGAGCCACGACGGCAGCGCAATGCCCAGATGGGGCTCAGAATCACTGTGTAAAACTCAAAGAACAGCGCGGTTCACCCTGTACAGCTCAAAACTATAAATATGACACTATGTACTATGACCTAGTCACAAAAACTGTAAGTGAGCTACTATTTTTATGAAATGCAACTCAATGGATATATACTTACTTTTGCAGAGCTCTTGTTTACTGTATGATATTTACTGAAATACTGTCAAATAAAACCTTGACATGGTGTAAAGTATTCAAGTAAAATCCAAGCGTTTTGTGCGTGTTTCATTTATGTAACGGTCTGAGCTGCTTTTGTGCATAAACTGTTAAGGGCCTTTATTGTAAAGGAAATGCTGCTGTGGGTGCACACAAATATGGTATAAGGTAAGTATAACCTCTAGGTCAAAGAAGAGATAAACATTTTTGTGTCCACATCTTTTTACATTTACAAAAGTGATTTTATATACTAAGAAAGCAATATATTCAAGCAAAGTGTCTAATATAATTTTGTCAAAATAAAATATGGGTGAAACAGTGTTCCATTGGCGTTCAGCATAACTGATATTTATGTAACAATTGTTACATTATGTATGTACATTATGTAAAAATGTATAAACAAATGTATGATTTCACTAAATTATGTGTTTTAAAACTTTTTAGGGGGGCCTCACGGTGGCACAGTGGGTAGCATGATCGCCTCACAGTAAGAGGGTCGCTGGTTCGAGCCTCGGCTGGGTTAGTTGCCATTTCTGTGTGGAGTTTGCATGTTCTCCTCGTGTTGGCGTGGGTTTCCTTCGGGTGCTCCGGTTTCCCCCACAAGTCCAAAGACATGCTGTAATAATGTTCGCGGCCACCTGGCCGCCGGGAAGAAGGAGGCGGAGAACCGACGAATCTTTATAAGATATATTTATTAATAAAAGGGACGTAAACCAAAACAAAGGGACATAACTGTCCAGGCCTGGACCTCTCTCAGCTTCCTCTGCCTTCGTTCCTCCTCTTATAGTCCTGAACTTTGGGCCTCGGCCTCATTCAGTTCCCACGGCTCTCGGCCCCGCCCCCTCACCACATATGCGCTATAGGTAAATTGGGTACGCTAAATTGTCTGTAGTGTGTGTATGTGAATGAGTGTGTGTGGATGTTTCCCAGTGATGGGTTGCAGCTGGAAGGGCATCCGCTGCGTAAAACATATGCTTGATAAGTTGGCGGTTCATTCTGCTGTGGCGTCCCCAGATTAATAAAGGGACTAAGCCAAAATGAAAATGAATGAATGAAAGACTGAAATGATATATAAATAATTTCATAACTGAAATGATATATAGAGTTGTTTTCTTTCTTTCTCTTTTTCTTTCCTTTCTAAAAATCATCAAAATTTTAATATCTTTCTTGCCTCTAGAGTGGCCTATTTTGATACATTTTTATTACGAGATGAAATATTATTCATGTGTTTTCAAGTTTTAGATTAAGAGAAGCTTTGAAGCATTCTGCTACAGTTCATCTTATACAGCAACCTCAAGCATGTATAAAAACAATGCTACTTTGGCAAACCACTAGGCCACATTTATAAAGACAATTGTTGATTTTGTATTGTTATTATTATTGTTATTATTCTATTCGTTGTTGTATAAGATGATTAATTGCTGTGACAAAACGCTCTAAATTTTAATTCTGCAAAATTTACCACGGTTTTATCATAATAAAGTGTATAATAAAGTTGTTTTGTTTATTTATTAATTTTTTTTATTACTATTATTATTATCACCAGTTCAAATACTATGGCTAAAGAAGGGGGTCCGTGGTTTTTTAATAGTTAAATCATGGTTAATTTTCATAAGGGCCATGATTGGTCGGTGAATTGTTATTATTATTATTTTTCGTTTTGGTATGTGCGCTGAAATGTGAGAGAAAATAAAACCCTACCGTAAGAAGTTTTCACTTGAGCAACGTTAGCCCCGTTCGTCCTTCTACGTATCGAATTATTATGAGTAATAATAACCTGACATAATGTAGACGTTATTAACTACGTGACATTTGTACGGAAAATCCTTCAAACATCCCCCGAATACCACTCATGAGACGTGACATTTCAATTTATTGTACAAATTAAAAAATAATCCCTTACACGTCGCGTGCCACTAATAAAGCAATAGATACGTGTTGAATTGGCTTAGGCTACAAATATGCCCGAAAAGACTGATAATATTACTGTATAATTAGGATTAAATATTACCCCAAAAGTGCAATATACATTTTAAAAGATTATAGAACAAATAAGATATTTTGATATGCATGAAATTCCTTCTGTATGCAGTAGATGGCAGTGCCTGACAGACTTTAGTGGTGCAGTAATCCTCATTCAGCCGCTCCGTCAGAGGGCAGTGTGACTTACACAAGGACATGAGCGGCAAAGCTGAAGAAATAACCTCAGAAGTGAAAGGCGCAAAAACCGTGTGCTAGCAGCTTTGGCTAGCAGACGTGATCTTATTGACAATATGGAATGGTAAGTATTACATTTTATTATTGTTTTGGATGTGTACGAATGGCGTTTGGTTATTTTTGGTTGCTATATTGCCTCTCTGTCATACCCTGATGAAGTTACTGTTAAGAGAACCCCTCCACATGTCATTTGTATAGTTTGAATATAAAAACACATGACAGAAAAGAGCTTATTTTCTTTTTTTATCGTCTATTTCTTTAAAGGAATGAGAACATAGTGTTATTATAGCTTAAATGCACCATTTTAGGTCACAGAAGTCTAATAATTTGTTAGCGCTCTTTGTTTTGCCAGTTCTTTCATAACCAGTTGTTGATATTCACTATTTGTTTATTATGTACGTAAACATTTACGTTTGTTTGGGTTTAGATAAGGCAAGACACTCCAGGTGAATATGGTTAAATGATAAAAAATAATAGTTATCATCATACTTCTTCAGATGATTAAATGCATTGAAGTCGTATGTTTCAATATGTAAATGATGTATAATTTCGATAAATGCGCCAATTTGCATACATTTCTTTCACACACACTAAAAAACTTGGCATTAATGAAGCCAGGTTTAAAATCCTTGTTTGATTCATTTAATTAATTTGGACTTTGTGTATCTTTTTTTTATCACTCTGCAGCAGAAAAAACTTTTTTTTGTAGAATAAAATGATGTAATTAAATTAGTTTTATACAAATGTACCTCTGTAAAAAAAACCTTCAGAATACAGATTATGAATAAAACTTGATGCTTAATTCAATATGACCAAATTCACATGAAAAAATATGTATTATAAATCATTCAAATCTATTCACAAGATGATAAAAGGTGTGACCAAAAAACCTACAATGTGCATTTGAGATTTTTTTTTTCTATACATTTAATTGAAAAAAACAACAACACCACATTATTAAAAGTCCAAAATTGCCTCACCCCGAGTCATATTTTATACAAGTGGGGGTTTTTTTTGTTGTTGTTGTTTTAATAATGGGTGGTAAAAATACATTAAGGCAGGGACAGTTGTTCATCATGGTGAACACTTGGTTTATTTTGTTTTGCAGAACTAAAGACATAATCTTTGTTCAACTTATTTTATGAGCATCATTGTAAAAATGTGTTCATTTTTGTGCAGGAATCAGACCTGGTTGAGTCCAGTGGTGCGGGACGCTGAGGTGACCCGTGCGGCCCGCAGAAAGAGTTCGCACAAAAAAGTTGCATGTATCCTTTAAAGCTTACAAATAAAACTATCTGTATCTCCTTGATCCTCATTTAAACAATCTGTTATAAGCATGTAGGAAGGATGTTATTTTTCCTTTACTCTTGAGTTCAGTCCCGTTGGCACAGGATGACACTCCTGGCACCAGCATGACCCCTGCTCGACCTCTACTGCGCCAAACACCTGGACCTCGCCTTAAACAGACGTGTGAGTAAACATACACTGTAAAAACTGAATTATTAGCCCTCCTGTGAAATTTGTATTATTTTTCAAATACTTCCCAAATGATGTTTAACAGCAAGGAAAATGTTCACAGTATTTCCTGTAATATTTATATTTTGGAGAAAGCATTGTTTCTTTTGGTTTGGCTGAAAAAAACAAACTTTAAAATTCGCAAAAAATCCGCTTTAAAATTAGCCTCTTAAATTTTTTTTTTTGCAGAACAAACTACTGTTGTCCAATGATAATTGCTTAATTAACCAAACTTGCCTAGTTAAACTAATTAATCTAGTTTAAACCTGGAAAATATGTACTGTCATCAGTGCAAAGACAAAATAATTTAGTTATTATAAATTAATCTATTTTGTTTAAAAATGTGTTGGAAAAATTCCACTCTCCATTAAACAGCACTTGAGAAAAATTTGAAAAATAATTCAAATTCGTAAAAAAATCTATTGTAAATTAAACTGTACAGTGCTCTTGGAAAATAAAGAGCTGTGAGCTTTAAATTAGAATTAAATAAGATGCGATTCATTATCTCAGATCCAATTTTTTTTTGTTTTACTAGCTGCATGCTAAACATAGTCAAACTAATGTGGTTTGATTCGTAATGTTATGATTAAAAACATTTGAATCTTATTCTTAAAATCTTAATTAGCATAAATAGGATATATATAGTTTATCAAAATGTATACCTGATTTTTAAACTGTGTACTTTAAAGACAGATACAGACATTTTAAATAAAAGAAATACAAAATTTGTACAGTATAAAATGTTTATAAAAAGTCTTTATGCGTGGGTATTCTTAGCTGTCTTTTAAATTTGTTTAGTGCTGTTAGTCACATTCATCTATGTATCTAATCTAAACGTTTGAAAATATTTATTCTGGTTAAGTTGAATTTAAGGGCATTTACTCTTCAATTTTTTTGGTGAAGAGCATGCTATATTTATATGCTTTTTTATTATTATTATTATTATTTTACAGTCACCCCAAGAAGTGCCCTCAGGAATCCTGATGTGTCTGCCATCCTTGGGACTTCGGGAAGCAGAACCCCTCGCTTCGTAAACACTCCCCGTACCAAAGGTGGTCTGAGCATGGTGAGAGAGCCGTGTCTGTATGAACATAACAAGACAAAATTATTATCCCTCCTGTAAAATTATTATTTTATCAAATATAAATACAAAAACACATTTTTAAACATATTTTCCATAACTAATTTATTGTGTCTTTGCCACAATGACAGTACATACTATTTGACTAGTTCTTTTATAAGATGCTAGAATTCAGCTTAAAGTGCGATTTAATGGCAATAAAATATTTTTAAAGGTGAATAATAATATTGACTTCAGTAGATTTGTTATTATTGTGTTTTTAAATATATTTTTATTACAGCCGAACAAAAGGAAACAATATGAAAAATAGACACAACTTGGGGAACAATATTAAACATCGTTTAGGGAATATTTGCAAAAGAATAACAAGTTTCACAGGAGGGTTAATTTAGCCTTTAACTGTAGTAACATTCTATCAGTACAAGTTTCTACAAGTCTACATTTAGTACAAGTTTCTATTAGTAACATTGTCTGCTGCTGCTGTTGTTTGTTTGCTCTCCAGAACTTGGATGACAGTGACTGGACGAACAGCCTTTACCCGTCTCCTCTGTCAGGAATAGTGGACACTAGCTTTACTGATGACGTTAGCATGAGTGCTCTGATGCTAAAGGAAGATGATCCTGGAGAGGCTGGTGAATACTCTTGATAAATCATAATCACAAATGAAGCCATCAATTGACATGATTTACAGCTCTCCCGTTTTCTTCTCTTAGCTTCTCTCGGTTTATTTCCTGAATTTCTGCAGTCTTACTTGCGTCATGCGTCCACAGCCGTGTTTGACCTGTTGGAGGAGTATGAAGCTCTCTGTCAGGATAAGGTACACTAGCAGTACATAAGTATGAATATGAAGTTGCTTTCATTAACACTGATTCTCAACACTTAATTATTTAAATTATGTAATTATTATACTTCTGTTTTTTTTTGTGTTAATTGGATAGATAGTGGATTTTTTGTATGTAGTATGTACTGAGAGATTTGTATGTGTTTTGAGTGGTAGTATTTTTATTTTATTTTAGATAATTTTTTGTGCAGCATCACATAAAAACATTAATGCATCAAAATTAATATTGTTTCTGATCAGGGACTTTTCCAAGACTGTAATAATCCTACTTTTTAATACTGAATTACATCTCCTTAACTTTAGCATATGTGTGTATTGAGATTGTTTGTTTCTGTGGGTATACCAATAAAACAGCAACAGTGACATGTAAACAAAATCCGTTTATTTTATTTATTTATCCAAGTAATCATCAGGATTGTTTAAGAAACTAATACTTTTATGATGTTTTTTTTTTCTTTTCACGGTGGACTGCTTTACAATTACACACAAGGCTTGAACAAAAATATGAACTTGTTTGATATGAACTGATAAGTAAATGTATGTAATGCATTTTGCATATGCTTTTTTTGTTGGGTAAAAAAAGATTATAATTGTTTGTGTTGTAGGAAGTGAAAATATTGGCACAGCAAGCAGAAAAAAAATCTCACTGTCATTACTAATGCACTGTCCTGATTTGTAGGTCAGTGTGTTGCAGAAACTGGTTCTCCGTTCAGCCCCCGGTCAGCAGAAATCCTCCAAGACTGTCAGCATCACCTGGTTACTGCAGCAAGAGATGGTGACCTGGAGACTCATTACCTCTCTGTACAGGTACAACAAACTCATACATTACACCACACACACGACTGTTGATCAGTACTTCTGTTCAAGGATGCGTAAGAAATATTGAGTTGTTGTTATTATTATGCAATATGTTTTTGTTTTTTTATTTTATTTAGCTTGCCATGAAATAGCAATGAGTTACTGATGTGGCAATTAACAAACTTAAACTCAAGGATGTGTAAAATTTAAAATATTTCCATTTCAAATGAATTATTTTCTTTTTAACTTTTTGTCTAGAGTGCAAAAATGTTTCACGGTTTCCAAACATAAATATAAAGCAGCACAATTGTTTTCAACATTGATCATAATCATAATAAGAAATGATTCTTGACTACCAAATCAGCACATAAAGGATTCTTCAAAGATAATGTGACACTAAAGATTGGAGTAATGGCTGCTGTAAAATCATCTATGTTTTGATCAAATAAATGCTTGGTTAATATAAGATTATGTGTTTAAATAAATAATAATAATCTCACCAACCCTAAACATTAAAACGATAGTATTTTTAAATATCCGAATAAGATTGTTACTTACTTGCTCATGTATACTCTCTTAAACACAGAGACAGAGTCCAGACAGTTTTAGAAGAAGACATCATGATGGATATAACTGTAAGTGCATGTGTGTTTCTCTCTACTTGTCTGCTTGGAATAGAAGCAGAGAAATGCTATTTTAATTTCTTTGTTTAAATGGATAGTTTAAATAGTTACAGATTTATTCTGAATAGACAATTTAATACAATATCAATTAATTTTCTAATGTTTTAATGTTTCAAAAACTCCAATATAATATAGCCGATCAGCTATCGTATCAGCTTCAATTAGACTGTTCTCCTCGGTGTGTTCATGTTTTTACTCATGGACTTCTGACTTTTATATGAACTATGTCGTGTTGTGTTTTCTCTGGAGATGCCCAGTGAGAGTGAGAAAGTAGTAATGGAGCAGTTCTTCCAAAAGGACAGTATGGTGCGACAGAGCCAGGTAAACACACATCTATTTTACACTGATATATTTCTACACTGACAAAAAAAGCTCAATATCTGATGTGTTTTTATTTAGCTGGTGGTGGATTGGTTGGAGAGTATAGCAAAAGATGATATAGGAGACTTCTCGGATAACATTGAATACTATGCTAAATCTGTGTACTGGTAAGTGATTTTACCCCTCATTTATATGTTTGACCGTCTCAGGATGTCTAAATGAAATTGCTGATTAATCTGTTTTTTGGTGCAGGGAGAACACACTCCATACGCTGAAGCTGAGGAGGAATCAGTCCAGCGGTGGCTTAAGCAGGCCGCTGGTCACTGAACTGGATCCTGATGCTCCCATCAGACAGAAGAGACCCCTGGCAGACCTGGATAGAGAGGACGACACTCGCCTGCTCAAAAACCTCTTCAACCTCATACGAGCTGGCATGACTGATGAGGTGTGTGTTAGTTACGATGTTTTATTAATTGCCTTAAAGGTATAGTTCACCCAAAAAATTTTAATTTCCTCACTATAGTAGTTATAAACTTTTATTAATTGCTTTCTTCTGTTAAACACAAAACAAAATATTTTAAAGAATGCTTGGGGAAAAAGCTACTTTTGTCCTGCATATGGGAACAAAAAAGTCAATGGCTGCTTTTTTTTTTCTTCAACATTCTTCATTATATCTTACTTTGTGTTCAACAGAAGAAAGGAACTCAAACAGGTTTGGAGCAAATGACTGAATGATAGCAGAATTTAGAATTTTGTGTGAACTATTTCTTTAAGGGGAAACTTGTTTGCCACCGTTATACATGAATAATGAAATGGTAAAAACAACAGGCAGCCCATGCAGGAATGACACAACTTTGTTATAAAACCTAACTGGAGGAATAAGAGACCTTGTGAATAAATCGGTAAAACATAATCTCTTACTAAAAATATATTGCTCAGATGTTTTGTACGACACATCAAACACTGTGATTTGGCCACAAATGTTAAGTTACATTTCTGTTTACATGTGTTATGGGTCTGTACTGATACTAAACTAAGCTCTAAACCTATAGTTTAATAAGTACATGTTAACATTTATTTGTAATTACACGCTGTTAGTAATTATTCC
>CAIGQW010000596.1:3252193-3264454 GCA_903798125.1 Danio choprae
TACATGTTAACATTTATTTGTAATTACACGCTGTTAGTAATTATTCCATTCATTAATAGTTGCCTCTAGCTTGTGATTCTTAGAAAACTTCTGTTTGTTTGTTTGTTACTTTTTTAAAAAAAAAAAAGTTTTTTAAGTAAACTTTCAAGCTTCAAATAAACTCATTTTCTTTTAAACGGTTAAAAAAAACAAGAAATGAGAAGTGTCAGCCACATAGTCAGGTAGTGCTTTTATGGGGACAGTCATTCAGAAATGTATGGCATATCTTTAAGAAACCAATGAACTTTTAAGAGCTTTGAAAGGAATATCTGACAGCAAAGTCTGAAATTCAGCTCATGTTTTTTTTTAACTGCAGAGTTTTGGATACTGAAAATGTCACTTTACACGTTTGTCTCTCTCTCTCTCTCTCTCTCAATCTGTGTTTGTGCATGTATGTGTAGGCTCAGAGATTGTGTAAGCGCTGTGGTCAGGCCTGGCGTGCTGCCACATTGGAAGGCTGGAAACTCTACAATGACCCCAACATCAATGGAGGTCAACACACATAACTACATACTAAAACCAATACTAAACTACATTCATATTATCTCTATTTATTAAACATTATCATTATGTTGTTTTACCTCATCCTTACAAACCCATACGAATATCATTCATTTTCAAAACACAATGAAGATATTTGTAATCAAACTTGAGAGAGTTGTTGTTTCATTAATAATTTATTCATTTAAATTTTAGAACTTTTAGATGGCACATCCATAGATTACATTAAGTATTCAAAATGCTAGTTCAGTCATTGCTGAATGATGGACCGACGAGATGTATATGAGTTTGGAAGTTTGGCATGAGGGTAAATAAAATATGATCATTTTAGGTAAAGTGGCAATGAAATATAACTACATTTATATACCTTTAAAGTTATCAGTAATTTTAAAGAAACATTGTAGTTATTTAAAATGTCCATGGGTGTAGCTATAGCATCCTCTATTATGTTTTTTTTATTAATATTGAATCAGCTAGAAGTTTAAAGTAGTCCAGACTCTTTAAAATGTTAATATTTTTTTCATTCATTCATTTTCTTTTCGGCTTAGTCCCTTTATTAATCTGGGGTCGCCACAGCGGAATGAACCGCCAACTTATCCAGCATATGTTTTACGCAGCGGATGCCCTTCCAGCTGCAACCCATCACTGGGAAACATCCACACACACCCATTCACACTTATACACTACAGACAATTTAGCTTACCCAACTCACCTATAGTGCATCAACTGACCCAGCCGAGGCTCGAACCAGCGACCTTCTTGCTGTGAGGCGATTGTGCAACCCACTGCGCCACCGTGCTGCCCTATTTTTATCATTATTATTATTATTATTATTATTATCTATCTAGTGATCATAATCAACTGAAAATCAAAGACGTTTACCGGTCAGATGTAGTGAACTGTCTATGTGTGTGTTCAGGAGGTGGAGAGCTTCAGCCTGTGGAGGGAAATCCTCATCGCAGCGTGTGGAAGGTTTGCTGCTGGAGAATGGCAGAAGAGGTAAGGAAACTCTACAGATCTGAGATCTACATACATGGGTAATATGAGGAGAAAAACTACTAAATGTAGTAAATTTGATTTTAGGCTGGTCAAAATTAATGGTCATGTAAGATATATATATATATAATGGTTTACTAAGCTGAAACAATATTACGGACAACTATATTTGAATAAAATTAATTGAATAAATCATTGAAGAAACTTCAAAAAAGGAAGGTAATTCAAAATATTCATTAAATGCACTAATGTCTGTATAATTTTGTCTATGAATAATTAAATTTCGATTAAGACTCTATTTTGCTGTTTCAGGAACAGTTCAACAAATATGAAAGAGCTGTCTATGCGGCACTGAGTGGAAACCTCAAACAGGTAAATTTTTATTTAACACCATTTCCTCTTGTTTTAGTCATTATTTGATCATGTGCTTGTGTCCTGCAGCTGTTGCCAGTGTGTGAGTCGTGGGAGGACACGGTGTGGGCTTATTTCCGGGTGATGGTGGACACTCTGGTGGAGCAGGAGATCTGTTCCTCTGGTCTGGCCAGTGAAGAGCTGGAGGAGCTGCCCAGAGACTTCCTGGAGACCAAGTAGGCTTTCAGGCACCCTCTAATCTGGATTCTCGCTTTATATCTTTTGTTTATTTATTTATTGTTTTGTTTATTTATTTATTTGTTTTATTTAGTTGGACACTGGAGAAAGTCTTTGAAGAGATTCAAGCAACAGAGTCCAAGGTGAGAGTAAATGAATAAGGTTTAATGTGTAACAGACTAGCTATGTTTAAGCGACAACAATGCCAAAAACATTAATTAAACATTTAAAACAAAAATTCAGTTATTCGAAAAATTGTTTGTCAACACAATGTCTTTGTGCAATCCACGTTTACACATCCACAAAAACTAAACAAAACACTGTATTAAACATGTCAGGCCAGTATTTGATGCTTGGCAGCATTTTTTATAACGATCCACCTTTACACATAGTCATTTGTCATTGTTTTGTATGTTTGTTTGTGCTGTCCTCTACTCTACACTCGCCTAAACATGACATCACTGACAAAACAAAGGTGGTATTTTGAAAAACTTTGAAACCTGTTTTCAAATTTATGCATGTTCAGTCCCAAAAACAACATTATGTAAATAAACAGGCAAAACGTATACAAAATTTCCTGTTTTTTTACCAAAATTGTCATGTAAACAGAAATTTTTGTTTATTTTCTGATCCTTTATAAATGTTCTGTTGACAGAGAGTTCTGGACGCAACCAAGGAGCATTACCACGTGATTCAGAAGTTTGTCATTCTTGGAGATCTTGATGGTACGCTTCGGAGAACAATTATTTTGAGACTTTTTTTTTTCCATTTAAGAAGCAAATAACATCCTCTAAATTTATCTAAAGGTCTTCTCGAGGAGTTCAGTGATTGGTTGGGAAGAAATACGCCTTTGCCAGCCCATCTCTTGCGCTTCATGTCACATTTAGTGTTGTTTTATCGCAGTTTGGGCATGCAGCTCAAGGTACATACATATATTTTAGACTCCTATTTTTATTATTCTAATTGCCACAGAGAAAATAATGTTCATGTTTGTTTAAAACCCGTCAGGAGGAGGTGTGTGTAGACGTCCTGAAGGCCTACATCTCGCTGTTGGTCAAGGAGAAGCAGGTGGAGCTCATTGCATTTTACGTCAGTCACCTTCCTGCAGATTTGGCTGTGTCACAATATGCTCAGTTCCTGGAGGAAGTCACTGAAACTGAGCAGCGCAAACACTGTCTGGAGCTCGCAACACAAGCAGGCGGGTTTATTTTGCACTAAAGACTCCCTGTGGATTACATACTCATTACACCATTATAATGTCATCCATTGTTTTGTGGTATTTAGGTTTGGAAGTGGCAGCAATCACAAAAACAGTAGTGGAGACCATCAGAGAGAGAGACGCAGAGGAATTTGCCCACCATGACCTGACACCTGCACTGGACACAGCAACTACAGTGGTACTAATGAACTCTTCATTTATGAAAACTACAATTTAAATATTTAAAAACTGTTTAATTTCTACTACAATATCAATTCAAATAAATAAATTAATAAAATATATATTAATATTTTAATTTGTCCATCCTTGCACTCTTTGAATTGTCTTCAGAATTTTGGGCTTATAACTGACTGCTGAAAGAATGTAACATACACTGAACTCCTACAAATAAAAAGTGCAGATATGTTAAAGCATTAAATGATTACATTTTACGTCAGTTGCTCATACCTAAACAGTGTTCAAAGATTATACTAATAAAAAGTTTACTTATTTTCATGGTTCATCCATAATATTTGAGAATGAACTTACAATGATTTTAATTGTAAAAAATGTAATTACGTAACATTAGCTAACAAAAAATAAATAAATTTATTATGTATTTAATGAATTTAACTTTATCTATTTAACTTATTGTTTAAGGTTAGCCATTGCGTTAACTGTTGTTATTGTACAGGAGGATCAGCAGAAGATTGATGTGATTGACTGGCTGGTGTTTGATCCTGCCCAGCGAGCCGAAGCACTTAAACAGAGCAACGCCATCATGAGGAAGTTCTTAGGTGAGACCTTCATATCCAAACCAGTATATCGAGATCTATTTATGTTGTAATTGGTCATCTACTGCTTTTTTCTTTAAAATAAGTGACAGTCACACACACACAATTTCACTGAAACACTGCTAGGTTGTACAAGCACATATTTTACTATCATTTGAGGTATTGTAAAACAGGCTACTGGTAGAACTAAATAAACAAGACTTTTGCTAACATTATAAACATGCATTTCAGTTCCTCTCACTCCGTAACAATATTCCATTTTAACAAAGTGTCTATTTTTACATTTATGTTCGTCCACTTTTATCCAGAGTGACTTGCAAATGGGAATAACAATAAAAGCCATTTGTACTGTAATCTGATCAGTTTGTAAGTGCAAATCTGTGGTAAAGATTAAATATACAAAAAATTTAAGCAAAATTTAAGCAAAACTGGAAAAAAAAAACTATATCTGTGAAATACAAATACAAATCTTCATTTGCTAGTACTCATGCATCACACATTAAATGTCTGTTTCTTTCTGACTGACAGCAGATAGAAACAGGACTAGTGCTGCACAATATATCGTTTCAGCATTAATATTGCAATGTGATCATTCGCAAAAGTCACATCGCAGGATATGCAATGTTGAGTTGTGTTCATAATTCATCATTTGCATGTGTTTTTGAGGCCTGTGACTGTATGAGGATTTTTAAAGCATTCAGGCATAAGAAATTGTACTGGTTATAACCTTAATAACAATTCATTTTATTGAATTATTTATAGAACAAAGAATATAGAGTATTATTTTGCATTTGATCATTCAATTCAATTACTGTAGCTAAATACTATTAGACTCCTCGGAAAAACAACAAAAAAATATTTTATTTCATTTGTATCTTTTTCTTTATTGTTATTATCTATGCTTGTAGATTGCTAATTAGGCTTTATGGAGGTGTATCTACAAAATCATCCTAATCAATCAACTAAAATGATCAATTTTATATTTATTGCAGAATAACAAAATATTGTGTAGCCCTAAATAGAACCTTAGTTTAAATCAGTTAGCTTCGATAAGCAGTATCGTTATTTATTATTTATGTATGATACAGCATCTAAGAAGCATGACGCTGCTAAGATGGTCTTCGCCAAAGTCCCAGAAGACTCCATGCGTGAGATCTACCGACAGTGGGAGGAGCAAGGCATGGACACACCACTTCCTGCAGAGGAGGAGAATGCCATCCGTGAACATCTCTGCATCCGTGCATATCTGGTGAGCAGCATAATTTTTGTACAACACTGAATTGACCTAGTGTTAAGTCAAGAAACTTTGCTGCTGTGCCATCGCTGCAACAGATGCAATGATATTAAGTAACTGGGTAAGAGCGCTGCATAATATTTTTGTGCCTGCTGTAGCCATCAAGTTTCTTGATTATTCTTGAGTATAGTTACTAACCTTATTGACCTAGAACAGAAATTCTTAATTACGGTCTGTCTTGGTGTATGATGCAACTACAGAAGAGTCAAGCTTCAAATAGGAAAATTATTTAAACTTTTTTTTTTTTTTGAGTGAGATGCTAATGGTCTAATCTGATTCATTGATTTATGCTAAGCTAAGCTAAATGTGCTCCCGCCATACCCAGAGATTGAATGAATGGATTCAAAAATGGTCAAACTCAACTGTTTACCTCCTATGGGAGTTTTAAAATGAGCTTATTTGCAAAAAAGTGGAGTGGTCCTTGAAGTGTGATTTAAATAAGCTGTGGAGGAATGTAAAAAGGTTGTTAATTTTTATATAGTGGATAACAACAATAATTTGGAAACGAGGGTTTACAGATTACAATGCAAGCATGTTTCAGTTGTCATAATTGCAGATGAATAGATCCAGGATCAACACTGTTCATGAAAGATTAAATGAATTGACTTTTAACCAGTTTAGTGTAAAGAGGCACTGACAGGTGAGAGCTAGCTAATGTTAGCGCTACATAACTATCTTCCCTGTGGCAGAAGCTGTGTTATTAATTGGTTATTGTTAAGGTAACACAAGGGGTGTAACGGTTCAATAAATTCACGGTTCAGTTCGATACGATACTATGTGGTGTCACAGTGTATGTGAAATTTCCTGATAGCTCAGTTGCCTGTCACTATAATGAACGCAGTTAAAATGAGCTGATCTCTTTTTTTTTCCTCCACAGGAAGCTCACGAAGCCTTTAACGAGTGGTTCAAGCACATGAACTGTCCTCCGGTGAGGCCCACAGCTCCTGCTCAAGCCAAGTTCACAGAGAAAGTGGCCCATGAGATGAAAGAGGCCGAGTACAAGGTCAGGACAGGACATCCACACACTGCAGACTGAACACATCTGGCTTTGATCTGTAATAGTGTTTTTGTGTCACGTTCCTCCAGATAGAGCTGGAGAACTGGCAGGGGCGTCTGGGAGCGCTCACTGAAGATGTGAAGGAGAGGATCTATAATGTGCTGCTGTTTGTAGACGGAGGCTGGATGGTGGACGTCAGAGAGGTGAGGAAATCCTACATTCATTTTCAGCTCTGAAGGTTCATTATGAGCTTAAAATGTATTCAACAATCTAATACTTCTGGAAAAAGTTGGGGTGTTTTTTTTTGTTTTTGTTTTTTTTGTCAATTCAACGAAATCAAGATGAAGTGATTTTGTAAATTCTCTTTTCCTAAAAAATACAAAATCTGAGAAAATATTTCCAATGCATTCACTGACTAAATATATTGTATTGTGTGTGTGTGTATATAATAGAAGCACATTTTTTATTTCTATGGATGCAACACTAGAAAAAAGAAGAAGAGAGGAATATTTAACACCGTCACATCAGCTTTCTCTTTAGTTGTTTATTTGAGGATAGTGATTGTAAAAACTATACAGGCAGACATTTGCCCAATCTGACATGACTGAGATGCTTTTTAGTATTATCTTATTATATCTGTTTCAAAACTGGTTAATATGAATGTTCTATAACCTTTTCACTTTTTCAATAAAAGTCAGTGAAAACACCATTTTCTTTAACTGAAAAAGATTTCAGATCACACTTTACAATAAGGTTTCATTAGTTAATGTATTTACTAACATTAACAAATAATGAAGGATACTTGTACAGTACATCATTTAATAATTAATCATAGTTTTCTAATACATTATTGAAATCCAAATTCATGCTTGTTAACATTAATGCACGGTGAGTTAACAATGAACAATTTTATTTTTATTAACGAACAATAAACTAATAACTAATAAATTATTAGAAACTAATAAATTCTGTAATAAATGTATAGTTCATTATTCATGTTAGTAAATACACTAAATGACTAATTCAACCTTATTGTAAAGTGTCATACCACAAGTGTCATAATCCTGTCATACCACAATTTCATACTACAAAGAGCCCCAACTTTTTTTTTTTTATAATTGGAGTTGTACTGTATATTGAATTTTTAAATGAACTGTAATCATTGTTGCCGACACGATGGCTCAGCGGTTAGCACTGTTGCCTCACAGCAAGAAGGTTGCTGGTTCCAGTCCCAGCTGGGTCAGTTGGCATTTCTGTGTGGAGTTTGCATGTTTTCCCCGCGTTGGCGTGGGTTTCCTCCGGGTGCTCCGGTTTCCCCCACAAGTCCAAAGACATGCGCTATAGGTGAATTGAATAAACTAAATTGACTGTAGTGTATGGATGTTTCCCCAGTACTGGGTTGCAGCTAAAAAGGGCATCCGCTGTGTAAAACATATGCTGGATAAGTTGGCGGATCATTCCGCTGTGGCGACCCCTGATGAATAAAGGGACTAAGCCAAAGGAAAATGAATGAATGTAATCAGTTTCATTTTAATTAGCCAAATGCAGTTTTGAGTGTAGTCTGGATTTGCTGTTCTTGCAGGATGCTGAGGAAGACTCAGAGCGCTCTCATCAGATGAATCTGCTGCGCCGTCTGTGTTTGCCCATGATGTCTTTTCTTCTGTTAACCGTACTGCAACGCACTGAACGCCACCAGGAGAGTCTGCGTCTGGCTGACATCATCGCATCTGACCAACACAAGCTATATGAGGTGTGTGTGCCGCACCACTGTCAATATAGAGAGCAGCAGGGCTACTGACTTGAGCATTTACCAGCCATAAATATTGTTTTTGTCCATGAAACTAACTGTACGTTTATTATTATTATTATTATTATTATTATTATTTATTAAAATTATAAAAAATAAGTCAATGACAATTATAATACTAACTGTAAAGTAAATAATATAAAAAAAAACATGCTTGTATTATTTTATATAGTTAATCTTGACCAATACGTGTAAAAAAAAAAAAAAAAGAAAAGATTGTATTTACATGTGTGTATACTGTATTTATCTATATATAAATGCAAACATGCATGTATGTGCTTGAAAAATATTTTGACACATTCATATTTGTGTGTAATTTTATCTAGAAATATTTTATATATAAACATTTTCTATGCATTGGGTACATAACAAATATACACAGTACACAATTATGTAAAGGCAAAAAAACTTTTATTTTGTATCCAATTTGTCAAGATTATTTGTTAAAGAGTACACATTTTATTATTCCCTTTTTTTCTTTCAAATTTTAAACAAAAGTTTTTGTTTTGTGGGAAAAGTGCATGGAATGGTATTTTTAAATGTTTGGCAATTGTTGCTAATAATTACGTATTTATATAATTACAACACTGTCTTTGTGATTTAAAAGCATTCTAAACCATATTGTTTTCTTAGTTATTGTTAATTTATTTATTTTTTTAAACAGTGAACAAGTAACACTTTCATATATGCTTGTCAACGTTCATTTTTATTCTTGTGAATTATTTGCATTATTTTGGAGATGGGTTTTGCTTGTCGATGAGTAAATTGAATTAAATGAATAAGTATGGTACTACTTGTATTGTAGTTCCTTCATCTGAGCTCTCATTGTTTGTTAGGTTTTCTCCAAAGATGAGCTGCAGAAATTTCTCCAGAAGATGAGGGAATCATCTCTGCTTCTCCTGGATAAAGGACTGGATCCTCTCGGATATGAGATTCAGCCCTAGACAATATTTTCTCATGCTGGTTTTCTCCTGACAGAAGAAGAGCTTTGTAATTTTGTATTTGAATAAAGATTGGTGTACCGTTTAGCTTATGTACCTTTTTGTGAGTCACACAGTTGTTTATTTGCTGCTTTGTTTTTTCGGTTATTCTTCAACACACTCCTTTTCTTTAGATAATGTTTTATGCTCGCATAGAACAGATTTAAAATGGTCTTGGAGAAATTACTTGTTTTCTAATTTTATCTGGTGATCCTGTTAAAAGACAACAACAACAAAAATGTTGGCGCAACCAAAAGGAAATGTGGAGTGTTAAAAGGGATGATACACCAACACAAGTATCTCACCAACGTGAGCTGCCTCAATCAATCAGACCGAGTCACAAACCTATTTGAACGATTCTTTCAAATGAATCGATTAGAGGCGACTCAATCGCAAATCAGGCATTGTTTGTTCTAATTACGAACAGCTGACAAAAAAACTAGACGCACGGTGATTTTATTGACTTCGTGAATTATCTGTTCTTCAATAACGTGAAAGAGTGATGTGAATGTAAACGGTGACCATGTTTATATTGTCGTAAAGTCTCGTCCCACTTTAAATTAAATTACTGTCAAATTAAAGCGCAGCATTTGAGTCGAACTGTGGAAGGACCAAACAGCAGCAGAAGACAGCTCATATCTCCGTCTCTGTAAGTAGTTTAAAGTGTTTTCTTGAGCTTAATGATTCTTGGCAGAATAATGTTCTGTTCACAGTTATTGTTGTAAACACGGAAATGTGTATAAACGTGCTGTATTACAGTACATAATGCTACTGCGTTTGTGTGGCCACTAAAACTGTTTAAGCTCCTTGATATAGATGAAATATAATACAATTATCAAACAGTTGTTTTGAACAACAGACCAAACTTACCAACAGTGTCACATGCCCAAGCTTTATATCGCAGAATAAAGCCTGACAGGCTTATTGGCAGCTCAATGCAAAACATTTTACATGGCTACTTGCCACAAAGCATATAAATCTGACACAAAACATTGTTCTGAGCCATAATAGTTTATTAATACTTTAATTAAATGCAAAGCTGACAGAAACTGAAACGACTGATGGTGTATAACTTGCATATTATTCAGTCAGAAGATGGCGCCAAGCAGTCAAACAAAAAGCTGACAGAAGTGAAACTGGCTGGAAAAACCATATACTACTAACTTACGTTTTATTAATTCACAAGATATATATATTGGTCATAGATGACAACTTATATTATTGTACACTGGTGTAAAACATTCTTACTGTAAATTCTAAAAGTTGTAAATTGCTTTTAAACAAAAAAGTTTCAAGTCGGCGCCAACAGCCTTAAGGTTAAGTGTGCTGCTGGCATATACCAAAGTGCTCACAGCGACCCGAGTTTGATTTCCCTTTACAGAACCTTTATCAATATATAAATTAAGGGTCTGTTCACATTGGTAGTTTAGTTTTCTTTGTATGGCCAAACATTGATACATATATTTAACTTTGTGTTCATAGTAATAATAATTTTGACCATATTAGTAATAATAACAGTAATCTTTTATGCTGAACATTATGTTGAACATTTAAACCTTTGATGACAGAACAGTCTAAACAATACTGCGTGATGGGCTAATATGAATAAAGGTCTCAGGGTTTTGGGACGACATAAGGAATTAATAACAGAATATTCATTTTTAGGTGAACTAACCCTTTAATAACTCCTAATATGAATTTATGAAGAGGATTGATTCCTATAGCAATAAAAAACGGCTTTGTCAAAATTACACCAAAAACACGGAATATTGTGTTGAGCAAGACAAAAATGATTTTAGAGCCACTGTTAAAACAATACAACAGTATTAAAAGGATAGATACATTACCTCATCATTTACTTTTCCTAATGTGTTAAATCATTAGCAGTTTCTTTCTTCTGTTGAACACAAAATAAGATATTTTAAAGAACGCTTGTCGACGGTACTCATTGATTTCCATAGTAGGAAAACAATTAATTCTATGGTCGTTGATGGATCCCAACAAACAGCATTTCTCAATATCTTCCTTTGTGTTCAACAGAAGAAAGAAACTAAAACAGGTTTTGATGATGACAGAATTTTGTTGGTTGAACTGTCCATTTAAACAATGTTGCAGCAAGTCTGAAATCAAAACATGCAAACGTTTATTTTGCTATGTGTAAGTTGCTCTGCTCAACAGTAATCAATGAATAAACCTAGACTGCGCAAACACACACGTCTGTAAACATGAAATCAATCCCTCCATCCAATGATGAACAGCTGGAGGAAAAGCATTATGGGAGGCTAATGGGATGGATGAGTGATTGATCTGCATACAGATGGGATTTTTGTGAGGTCTGAAGTCAAGCCATTAAAAACACTGGAAGAATGATGTTAGGAGAATATATATACTGTAGACACTAACCCACCACTGCTGACTCTGCTGTGCAACATTATGAGGTAATCTGTAAAATCTGTAAAATCATTATTGCATTATTAAACCCC
The DNA here is from genome assembly GCA_903798125.1 of Danio choprae. Lineage (NCBI taxonomy): Eukaryota > Metazoa > Chordata > Actinopteri > Cypriniformes > Danionidae > Danio > Danio choprae. The sequence goes on from CAIGQW010000596.1 coordinate 3,263,871, forward strand.
CAGTTTTGTCCCCATTTGTAATTGCAGTTTTGGTGTTATTGACTGGACACATGTGACCTGTTTTCATACAGTACATGAGGACTCCAGTCTATCTGCTGTTCTGGAGCATAATCCCTGTAAAGGTAAGAACACTGCTAATCCTCTTTCTAAAGGACTTGTGGGTAAAAGTGGTGTTTAGATTGACGACAATCAATTGCAGTGTGAAAAGCCCTATTGTGAGTGTCACAAAAATAGCATGCAAAAATAGCTAAAAGATTAAAAATCTCTAATGCACAAGTCGACAGCCTTTTTATAATTTATATTGAACCTTTTATTGGAGAAAGAAACATGTACCATTTTACTTCATTGATGTTGATTACGATATTTATTGTTTTTAAGACATGTTCAAAAGTCTTGTAATAACCCCCAGTAACACTCAATGGATTGTCCGATGAGTATTTCAGTGAGTGCCCTATAAAGAGTTAAAGAAAACAATTGTTTGTGAATTAAAAATATGAGTGAAATAATAAATAAATAATTACATTCATGTAAAAAAAATTTGCTTATTCTACTTTTACTTATTGTACTTGCATAAGTGTGTGTGT
>CAIGQW010000596.1:3264554-3274635 GCA_903798125.1 Danio choprae
AGTGTGTGTGTGTGTGTGTGTGTGTGTGTGTGTGTGTGTGTGTGTTGGAAATTGGAAAAGTTGCTGCTTAAGTTTTTATAATAGCAATGTGCATATACCTTAGAGTGTTATGAAGAGTGATCAGATGAATTGCATAGTCTTTGCCATGAAAATTAACTTAATCCTGAAAAAAACTTTCCACTGCATTTCATTGCTGATATTAAAGGGATCATTTCAGTAATCGTCTTGTTAACTCAGGTGAGAATGCTGACGAGCACAAGGCTGGAGATCATTATGACAGGCTGATTGGGTTAGAATGGCAGACTTGACATGTTAAAAGGAGGGTGATGCTTGAAATCATTGTTTTTCTATTGTTAACCATAGTGACTGGCAAAGAAACGAGTGCAGCCATTATTGCGTTGCATAAAAATGGCTTCACAGGCAAAGACATCTTCTTCGATGAAGCCCCTTTCTGATTGTTTGGGGCATCTGGAAATAGACTTGTCCGGAGAAGAAAAGGTGAGCGCTACCATCAGTCCTGTTTCATGCCAACAGTAAAGCATCCTGAGACCATTCATGTGTGGGGTTACTTCTCATCCAAGGGAGTGGGCTCACTCACAATTTTGCCCAAAAACACAGCCATGAATAGAGAATGGTACCAAAACACCCTCCAACAGCAACTTCTTCCAATACTCGTACAACAGTTTGGTGAAGAACAATGCATTTTCCAGCACGATGGAGCACCGTGCTGTAAGGCAAAAGTGATATCTAAGTGGCTCGGGGACCAAAACGTTGAAATTTTGGGTCCATGGCCTGGAAACTCCCCAGATTTGAATCCCATTGAGAATTTGTGGTCAATCCTCAAAAGGCGGGTGGACAAACAAAAACCCACTAATTCTGACAAACTCCAAGAAGTGATTATGAAAGCATGGGTTGTTATCAGTCAGGATTTGGCCCAGAAGTTGATTGAGAGCATGCCCAGTCGAATTGCAGAGGTCCTGAAAAAGAAGGGCCAACACTGCAAATACTCACTCTTTGCATAAATGTCATGTCATTGTCGATAAAAGCCTTTGAAACGTATGACGTGCTTGTAATTATATTTCAGTACAACACAGAAACAACTGAAACAAAGATCTAAAAGCAGTTTAGCAGCAAACTTTGTGAAAACTAATATTTGTCAATCTCAAAACTTTTGCCCATGACTGTATATGTATGTGTGTGTATATGTATATCAATGACAGATTTTTTTTTTTCTTCTTCGGAATATTGTGTTTTGTGTTCAACAGAAGAAAGAAATTCATGAAAGTTTAAAAAACACTGAAGTAAATGGTGTGGAAAAAAATTTTTTTTGGGTGAGCTGTCCCTTTAATTCTTAATGCTTTTATTAATACAGCCGTATTCAATTCTGGTGTCAGTGCAAAAAAATAAAAGCCACACTACTTGAAAACTACTCTTAAAAAAAAATCAATTACTGACAACATCCCAGGTGTCAGTGTTCGTCCACGTCATCCTTTGTTTGTCATGTGCTTTCTTTGTCCTTCTCCCGCCACTGTCATTGTTAATCTGTTCCACCTGCGTTCATCCCTTCTGTGTCATCTGTGTAATCACTCTGCCCTCTATATATACCCTTTCGTCTGTGTCCATGGTTGTCCGGTATTTTGGTTCGTCCTGTGATTCGTGTGGTCCTGTGTCTGCCTGTCTTCCCATACCCTGTACCAGTTCCCGTAAGTGTTAATAAACCCGTTTTTGTAATGTTTCTCCGTCTCCCTCTCGTCTTGTTATCCTCCGCCCTCCGGGCGTTACACCAGGAGGAAGACTCCTCATTATTATCCCGGGACTGTTTCAGATGTTCAGGACAGCAGATTAAAACCCATTTCCCTGATAGCGATCCACAACCTGTCCTGTGGCTTGTTGTCCATGTAAGCCGAAAAACCCGTTGAAGTTGAAATCCCTCTTTCTGACAGGAGACAAATTGCTTGCCAGGACAGGGGAGTACAGTGAACCCAGTGTACTTCTTAATCTCCATCCACACAAGATTCTCTCCAGAAGTCTGACAAGTGTGTTAGGACTCTTTAAAGGCTATTTCTCTGGGACTGCTTGTTAATAAGGGTTGTCCTGCTGCTTGGCTGAATTAGATGGACATGTTTGATCTCACCGCAGGAAATGTTTAAGGACTTTCTGTGCGTTTGAGCCGACTAATTAGTGAAGACTGTTCATTTAAACGTGTTAATTTAGGGTTCATGGGGGGGAAAAGGAAAGCAGGCAGGTCTTTTAAATCTCAATATTTATGTAATGAAGCAGAATAAAGAGCTGTCTAAGATAGAGTAATTGAAACAGGAGCCCACATTCATTCATTGGAAATGATGATGAGAGATTTCAAAATGTATTATGTCTTTTTTAATAACAAGATTATTTCTTTTTTTTTCTATGAAAAAAAGGGTTTACACAAGTGCATCACATAATTGCATCATTTTAAGCTATCATTCTTTAGTTAGTTAGTCTGAACAATTACATGGTTGTCTTAATTTTTCAGTTTAATCAAATTAACCTCATGATTATTTTTAACTTAACATTAAACTAACCTAAAACCTAAAAGGTTTGTATAACCTGAAAGATATGTTATTAGAAATGTGATTGACAGTTTAGTAAGTTATAATAAACATAAAAACATTTGTTGATATTACTTATTATTGATCATATCATTTTAGTTTATTTATGAAATGTAATTTTCCTCAAAGATGTCAAATTAATTAAAAGTGACTGTAAATATGTTTTTATGATGTAATGTTTTTAAAAGATTTCTATTTATACACTATAAAAAAACTATATGATCAAAAAGTCATGACAACATATGTTTTTATGCTACTTTAACTTTTATTTTAATAAGTTTAAGGTTTCAACTAAATTCTTTTAAAAAATTCTTTCAAAAATTCTTTTAAAAAATTCTTTCAAAATTTAACTTGATTTGTTTAAGAGATGTAAGTTGCAATTTGATTTAACTTTAACATTTAAGGTAGCAATCAATTTTGTTACAGAGTAATAATGTTCTAATGAACTTCTTTTGAACCAATAATCTTAGGAGAAAAGTATAATTTCAAAGTGATAATAACAATAATATATTGAGCAACAAATTGGAATATTATAATGAATTCTTGAGATTGTGTGATGATAAGACAATAATAAATGACACATAATATACATATAATATAAAATGGCATATAAAATATAACAAAACCAATGTTATATTTTACATTAGTTATTAGCAGTCACATTAATATTTTTACTGCACTGTTAAAAAAAAATACTGGTTGCCCTAAATTTTTAAGCTAAATCAAATGAACCTTGTAAGTCATTTTAACTTATATTATATAAAACTGACTTAAAACAGCTTGCATGACTCATAAAATTAAGTTGTAACATGATTAACTTAGTTTAATAAGTTACAATTAAAGGTGCTGTATGTACGTTTTTGACTCTTATAATACCATAATATGTTTGCAGATATTTAAGAAACATGCCAAGTGAACATTATTGTTTGTCTGAAAAACAATGCTAAAGTCAATTATTCTGCTTTGTTAAAATGTTATTTTAACCCGCCCACTGCCACTTAAGCCAATTATATTTCAGCACCCCAGGTTGCCTTGTTTAAAAACAGCATATTTCATTCAGAAAGGCACTCAAAGAATGCGCCCGTGACCTAAATGCGACCTCCGGTGGACAGTAGCAGACTCCGAAATGAGAAGCAGATTCAAAGTTCCATGTGGTTGTTAATTAGCAAATAATATAAATATTATGAACGTAAACATTAGGTGAGCAGGTCACGTTGTAACTTTCTGTCCTAACAACACACTACGCAATGAGATTTGCAGTGATAAGCAATTTGGCTGTTTGCACCAGACAAAACACAACAGAATTTGAAATACAGCCATTCAGAAGCACAGAATATGCACTCATTCACGAAATGGTAAGATTTATAATCCAATTAATACACAATATTAATAACTTTTAACGTCATTAAATGTATATGCTGAATCACTGATATGTGTTGGTTTTGAGTCACAATTCTAAAGTTAATTGTCAAACAGTTTATTTTATTTTCAATGTCTGAGGTGAACTATCTGCTGCTGCTTTCAGTAGTATGGCAATAAATGTCATGTAAAATTGCATTCAAACTCACATTGTTATTCGCTCTATTGTCACACTTGCTCCTGTTGGTCCTCAATCTGGCAACCTGCGCTTGTGTTTGTTTTGATCCAGGAATGCAATACCTAGTTCAACCACTGGGTGTCAAACTTACATACTGCACCTGTAACTAAAACATATGTTGTAATAACTTATTGATTACTTATTGAACATTGTCAGTGTTCGTCCATGTCATGTGCTATTGTTTTTGTCATGTGATCCCTTTGTTCTGTCTTTTCCCGCCATGTTCAGTGTTGATTAATCTCACCTGTGTCCATCCCTTGTGCCCTGTTAGTTTAATCATCCCTCTGTCTATTTAAACCCTTCCGTGTGTATCATTCGTTGTCCGGTATTGTATTGTTCTACGTTGATGTCCTGTCTGCCCGGTTCCAGTGTCTGTTATCAGTAAGTGTTTGTAAATAAATTCGTCCTTTTGTTAATATCGTGTTCCCGTCTTGTCATGTCCTACATTGCGTGTGACAGTTTTACAGTGTAAACACTAATGAGCAAAATTCCATTTTAATTTTAGATTAAAATTTTTTAATTATTACAGACTTACATTATTATAATTCTAAAAAAATCTGATGATTTTGAATTCAGAAAAAAATATATAGATTTTGGTTTTGCTTTGTACATATTATTTAGTTGTTGTTGTTTTTTTTCTAGTAAATTAAATCTGATCTGCAATTTTCAAATGATAATGTGGAGGATTTCTGGTGTCAGCATCATACGGTCTGATGGCTCTCTGCCTCCGTTCTGGATGAGTGTGCATTTATCCTAATGTGTTGATTACCAGCTCCGTCAGTCCCATTAAAGAGCTTCACTTTACCACAGGAAACCAGAAGATCCCCCAGAGAATTAATTAGCATCTCACAACATATGCTATAATTATTCTTCAAAAAAACAAAACTAAAAACAAGTGCAAAAATCTACAAAATAATGTATATGTGACAAGTAACAACACATTTACTTAATGACTTGATTGCTTTACAAAATAAACTTATATTAGATACTAATTAATTGTGTTGAACAAACTGTCCTTTAGGTGGAGCTGTGAAACAGGACAGTTTTCAGTTGGCAAAACATGATGAATTAAAGCTTTTTATTTTGAGAATGAGAGAGTGTTAAATTGTTGATTGCATTGACCTGGCCTGCAGTTTGTCTTTTTCTATTGGTTCATTTGGACAGTTTTTTGAACACAGTTGCTACATATTAAGGGGACATTATGTGCTTAATATTTGCTAAAATATTGTCAAAATCCTGAGGGAAATAAAAAGTGAAAATAAGTCACACTAAGGTCTCATTGAGGTAATGTTAACTAATAATTAACAATACATGTACAGCATTTATTAATCATAGTTCAACATTTAGTAATGAATATTTGTGTCGTTAACATTAGGTGATGCACTGTGAGTTAACAGTGAACAATAATTTTTTTATTAATTACCGAAGTTAACGAAGATGAATAAATACTGAATTGTTAATTGTTTGTTCGTGTTAGGCAGTAAATTAACTACTGTAACATTAATTAATGGAACCTTATTGTAAAGTCTTACTAATATAATATATAATATAATATAATATAATGTAATAAACTGGTTGTCCTCATATAACATACATGCAGAGTGTGTATTTCTGTATAAATTATATAGGTATTGAGTTTCAGAAGGCAGTACATCTAAATGACCAATTAACTGATTAAATATAAAGGACGGAGCTCCAGCGCAGCTCATTGTCATCCATTAAGTGCTTCAGCAGTGGCTCTTCTCCGTGTGGTGGGCTGGAAATAAGACATTTTAATAATGACCGGAGGGCAGATGTTACTGTGCTAATAACTGAGCATTGACCCGCTCAGTATAGTGCATTAGTAACTCATCACTTTTATTTTTATTTATTTAGAATGCTGGTTCTGTATATTTCCTATTTAGTTTTAAGTCTGTTAAATGCCAAGGACCAGAAATCACAAAACTGCTAACTTCAATTTGAAACAAATAAATCTATTAAATGAAACAAAATAAATCAATCAAATAAATGAGCCCATGCTCATTGAAAATATTCTTAAAATATGTTACTCCGGGTACGTTTCTTTGCATGTTTCAGATAACAAATCCATTAGAGGGTGCTGGATTTGTGGATTTGTCATCTGAAACATGCAAAAGAAACGTACCCGGAGCAGTGTATTTACATGTATAATTTGTTTTGTTGTGAGCGTCATACTGCAACATAGCATTCATTTTACCTAGAAACTGCAATTAAAAGTATGTGTAGGTAAATTTTTCTGCTTTCACAAGAAGTGTGAATGTGGTTTCACAAAAATGTAATTTGAAGCATGCATTTCTATACAGTCTATGTTGCAATAAATTTATGAAAATTGCCAAAAAGTCAAAGGTACAATACTGAGTACTTACTGGCTTTAGTGAGGGAAAAAAAAAGTTAAATCCCATGATGCATTGTTAGTGACAATCAAATTTAAAATAGCTAATAAAACTATTTTGGTTGTATCTTTTAAAATATGTATTACACATTATATGTGTATAGAAATAGTCAAGTTATTTAACTTAGTTTTGTTTGTGCTTCTTTAAATTAGGCAAAGCTAAATATGTCCTTTAGAGCGCTTTGCTTACAGCAACTCTGATTGGTCGAATGTTCTGTAGAGCATCATGGGTAATGCAGTTCTTCAGAATCATGTTCTAGGAATACTGTAGTTCTAACACGATTCATGTAAACACAGCTCACTGTGAACACTATTGTAATTTTCTTAAACCTTTCCTAGCTTTATTAATGATTATTTTAGGTTCAAGTCGTATTTGTAATGACATCTGTTCGTCAAGCATACAGCACCATCTGCTGTCAAAAACTAAGCTCCGAATCGATTCAAGAGAGAATGGAGATGTATTTTGAAAATCGCAGATTGGATTTTTTAAATGATTTTTACCACAGCTCTAGTAAAAAAAACAAAAAAAATTCTTGGAGTAGCAGAAGCAGCCTGTCTGATGGCTTGATGGACATTCATGTTTGTTACAGCGTTGTGCTTTCTGTCTCCTTGTTTACAGACGCAGGAGTGTTTGTGGGCGGTTGCTCTGCATGTAAATTGTGTCTTCATGTCACAGTATGAAGTCAGACTCAGAAATGTAGGCCATGCTTTAGATGATTCATACCAGAACTCTGAGCGTTCTGCCCACTGAATTGCTCCTTTCAGTAAAACAATATAAACCTCAGCCGCAACAAACAAACATGCTGCTATTTCCAGACATGCAGCAATCATCCTTTGGCACAATGTGAAAATATCACCAGATAATATTTATTGTTTGTTTTCATATTTGAGACCGAAAGCCTACAGGCGCAGGATGTTTGTCCACTGTAAGAACATTGTGTAAGTGTTGTACTAGCTGAATCTGCATCTGCTGGTCATGTTTTCATGCAGTAAATGTCATTTAAACCTCATTACACATTCAGGTCTGATTTAATCCAGAAGAGATGCATAAAAATGAGATAGAAATAAAAAAGTTTAGTTTTTAGTGAATGAGCGAAACTTCGGCTTAGTACCTTATTTTTTTCAGGGGCCACCACAGCGGAATGAACCGCCAAGTTAAAGTATCTATTAAGCTATTTCATTCATTAATTTTCCTTTGGTTTAGTCCCTTTATTCATCAGGAGTCACCACAGCGGAATGAACCTACAACTTATGCCAGCATATGTTTTACGCAGCGAATGCCCTTCCAGCTGCAACCCAGTACTAGGAAACACTTATACTCACTCATTCACACACATGCACTACGGCCAATTTAGTTTATTCAATTCACTTATACCGCATATCTTTGGACTGTGGGGGAAACCCACGCCAACACGGGGAGAACATGTAAACTCCACACAGAAATGCCAACTGACCCAGCCGGGACTCGAACCAGTGACCTTCTTGCTTTGAGGTGACAGGGCTAACCACTGAGCCGCCGTGACGCCCCTATTAACTTATTTATTAGTGTCAAAAAAGTGCCACACTATTTTTAGGACAGAAGTTTTATTTTATCTATAAAGTAAAATGTATTTATTTAGTTTAAAAACAGGTTTGTGTGTGCATGTTTGTGTGTATACATTTGTGATTTGTCATATTAAATTTCAAAGATTAAAAAAAATATATATTAAAGGCAGATAATATACATACTTTTAAAAAAATGAGTTTCCAGAATTTTTCTCCATAATTAAAAACAAACATTTAAATCCATAAAACCCTTTATTTGTTTTTCATTTTAAATGTTAAGATCGAAGTAGATGATTGAATTCATACTAAGGGTAATATAAGAAGAGATTTTGTTTAAAAAAAAATCTATTTACAATATGCAAAATGTCAGAGACTGCAACTGTAATAAAATAAATGACTGACATGTTGAGCATTTTTTTAGAGCATTTATCCCCAGCTGATAAATAAAATAAAAATAAAAAATTATTAAAAATAAAAAGGTGAATAGATCAAAGAAATTGTTAGAAAATTCAACTTTGCCAACACAGGGAAATAAAATATAATTTTGTGATATATTAAAATTGAAAAGTTAATTTAAATGTAAATATTTCACTCCCCCCCAACCCTTCCCCCCACCCCCCACCCCTTTAATGATATGCTTTCTTTTCCTAAAGCAGCCTGATCTGGAATAAATGTATGCATAATGGAAAAAATAGCAATAAACATTATAAAGGGAGGGTGCGAGAGAAAAACAGACCGAAGTGGGCGACAAAATCGTTTAGTGACCCACTTTAACTGTTTGCTGTCAGCGCTTGGAAATTATAACAGCCTCATTTCACTGTGTCAATAAACATGTTTTTTGATTCACTCTGTGATTTCTGTTTTCTGAAAACCCTCAGAATGAGTCATTTTCAGAGCGACATTAATTAAAAAATCTGTTCTGAGAATAACTATAATAGCCATAATGCATGCGTATATACGAGCGCCTTAACGCATTGTCCAATGTCACAGTGAAAACATCAGCAGCTATTAATAACAGCCTGCTAAAGGCATCACCACACCAAAGGAATATCTCTGTTGCTATGGAGTCCAGAGTTGATGACATCACAGAGCAATATGAAAGAAATATGAAAAAAGGCTACTGGTTACTGCAAAAGAGGTGATACCAGAAACTAGTATTAAACAAAAAAATGTGTGGTTGTGGAAATGCCACGCATAAAATTTGTTTGTGTATACATATATAAAAAATAAAACACTGATCTGTCTGGTTCAATGTGCAATTTGCACACTCAAGAGTCTTGCCTCAATGCTATCTATTAATCAAATTAATGCTTTACAACATGGGTAATTGCATGAGAAGGTCACTAATGGAAAATGTAATGCCGCTGGTCTCCTACACTCAACAGAGAACACAGAGCGCTCAATGGATTCAACAATTAGACACACTCATGCGCTAAAGACATTAGCATCAATCAGTTTACAGTACAGCTTCCTCCAAAAGGGCTTATATAACTCCTTTTGTATGAAACTTAAAGGGATAGTTTATATAAAAATACAAAATATGAGCAACACAAAAAAAGACATTTTGAAGAATGTGCAACCTGCTCTTTTCCACACAGTGAGAGTGCATGACAAAACTATCTTATGTAGTGCAATGTATTCATGGATTACGGAATTGCATAGTTAGTAGATGCTCATAATTAGATTACAAATGATTTACAGTATAGCATGATTTGTCTTTTCACTGTTTCTCTTTTCTTAAATTCAGCATACCCAGTGACTCGCTAATTATTGTTTCTGGGAGTATAGAAAAGAATATGTCAAACTATTCTGTCTCTTTACATAATATTTGTTCATGTAGTAATTTGTTCTTTTACATGTTTGACTATTATTTTGTGTGTGTGTGTGTGTGTGTGTGTGTGTGTGTGTGTGTGTGTGTGTGTGTGTGTGTGTGTGTGTGTG
>CAIGQW010000596.1:3284635-3299436 GCA_903798125.1 Danio choprae
CACACACACACACACACACACACACACACACACACACACACACACACTGTATGCACAACCTTTACATAAAAGCTCTGATCCCAAACCTAGTGCACTCCCTCTCTAGACAACATTCTATACATATTACTAATATTTCTGACAAAAAAAAAACGTTTTGGAAAGTCCTTGTTAGACGGTTTATTTTGGCTGATTAATAAGACATGCAGTTGGTTCATTAACAGAGAAGACAAATCCCAGCATGCATTGAAGCACTGTTGCCTCACAGCAAGAAGGTCGCTGATTCGAGTCCTGGCTGGGCCAGTTGGCATTTCTGTGTGGAGTTTGCATGTTCTCCCTGTGTTTGCATGGGTCTCCTCCGGGTGCTCTGGTTTCCCCCACTGTCCAAAGACATGCGGTATAGGTGAATTGAATAAACTAAATTAGCCGTAGTGTATGAGTGTGTGTGTGTGAATGAGTGTTAATGGGTGTTGCAGTACTGGGTTGCTGCTGGAAGGGCATCTGCTGTGTAAAACATATGCTGGAATAGCTGGTGGTTCATTCTGCTGTGGTGACCTCTGAAATAGATACTAAGTCGAAGAAGATAGTAGAGAGTAAACAGTCAACAGCCAAATTAGTTTTGGATCAGAGCTAGAGAAACACACACACACACACACACACACAAACATTTGTTTTTTTAAAAATTGGGTACATTACATAGGTTCCCATTCATTTTATACTGTCCAAACCGTATATTGTATTGGCCTAACCCCACCCTAAACCCAACCCCTAAACCCAACCATCACAGGAAACTGTGTACAGCTTTACTCTCTGAATAAACTCATTCTGTGTAATTTATAAGCTTTTTGAGAAATGAGGACGTCAGCGATGTCCTCATATTTCACCTCCTTTTTGTAATACTTGTGTCATTATACAGATTTGTGTCCTGACATGTCACAAAAACACGTACACACACACACACACACACACACACACACACACACAGATAACATTGAAATTACTATTTGATTAATCGAAACAGGAATGTCTGAGTACACTATGCAATTATTATCTGTAATTGCTATCTTTAAGAAACAGTTTTTGCAACATGAAACCAGAACATGCACGAACACATATTTGCATTCTTCAGCTGTAACACACACCTGCATTTGTGTATTTTTCTCATGTGGCTATCCACACTGTGCTGTTTGTGTGTGGCTAGTTTTGGACATTATTTTGGTTTTGCTTTTCAAGAATTTCAAGTCAAGGGTAACGGCATGTTCTAGCAGCACAGTAAGCAGGCAGCAAATATTGACAAGCTCACTCGAGGCTCAAACAGACAGAGACAGAGATCTCAATCTACAGGATAAAGCTGTTTGAACTTGCTGTTTTGGCAGTGGCTGACGTTCAGTGAACAGAAAACAGAAGGGGGAATGAACGCTTGAGCACCCAAAAAGGTGAACAAGCTGGGAGAGATAGGAAAGGAGGATAGTATGTGGGGTAGAGAGATAGAGAAAGATAAATAATGACTGTAGAGGACAAAAACAAAAACATTATGAAGTGATTAATCACCATCCTAACTGGGTGAAATGTGAATTGGGAGAGATGTGAAGCTCTGAGAGCAAAATACTGTGTGATGTGATAAATGCACAGTGGTGAAATACAAAATTGTATTAAGTAGCACCAAAACACTGCTGGGCTGTCGGCCTGAGGGTGGGGTTAACATGACCAATGAATTGAACAGAATATTTGTGCACCATATTTGAAATATCAGCAGAAGATAATGCTGAACACATTATTACTATTTGAATTACAGTGCACTGCAAAAACATGTTATTCTGCCTTGTATTCTCCATCTATAGAAACTATGGTCCGCTGCATGAATACACTGTATTCGCTGTGAACTGCTGATGTACTGTAGGTTTGTATTTGGTACTTCCACGTTTGTGTTTCTGAGTAAGATGAGATGTATCCAGTGACGTCAGACGTGGTCTTACAGTGACTCTCGAGCTGATAGAAAAACAAAGTGGTTTGCCAGATGCACCAGCTCTGAACTGACAATAGCACTATCTCCAGACTAGTGACTGGTGGAAATGGGGTAAAAATGAAACCGGAACTAGTGCTGCACATGTACAAGCCATAAACAAAGTAAAATGAAGTTGAAGTGAGCCTTGCCAAGTATGGTTTTACCCATACTTGAAATTGGTCCTCTGCTTTTAACCCATCCAAGTGCACAGGCACACATTTTGAGTGAGGAGTATGAAAAAACAAACACTCAGTGAGCATACATCTGGAGCAGTGGGCAGCTATTGCTTCCAGTGCCCGAGGAGCAATTAGGGGTTCGGTGCCTTGCTCAGGGGCACCTTAGCTGGGTATCAAAGATTTGTTCACTCCTCCCATGTTCAATTCCTGCCGGGACTGGGAAATGAACTTGGAACCTTTCAATTACAGGTTCAACTCCCCAATCATTAGGCCACAACTGCCCCAAAGCAGAATTTGTATCTTTACAACACTTTCTCAATCACCACAGAGGGAGATGCAAATCTGATAATCCATATTGTTTGCAAATATTTGAGAAATGTGACTGAATGACTGCATGTTTCTTTGTGTTGACTTGCATCATTTCTTCACTTCAGTTTTTCATGCTTTGATTCGTAGCTGAACAGCCAATCACAGTGCTCTCTCTCAATGATGACCCCTAGACTACCCCTAGTAGTCTAACAATACAGATTGAAGAAGTCTCAGTTTACAAACATTTATTAATTTATAATTTCCTGTTGGATGACTTATCACCTAGCTAATTAAGTTAATTCCTTAAACTTAAATTTTCAACCCACTTTGTGTTGTTACAACGTCTGTAACTTAAGTAAATGAACAATGTTTACACTCTCTCTGTGTTGCCAAAAGCAAGAAATTCAAGTTTAGTGACTCCGCAGAAAGTTTAGTTCAAAACTTTGCAACTTTGGATGACAACGTATTGCCTGGTGGACATTTGCCAGACTTTCTTAAAGAACTTTAATTTTTACTCTGCATTTCATGTCTATCCTCACGAATTGACATTTAATGAGTATGGCATCAATAGACAAAGACTATGCAGCTGATGAAGTTACTGCAGGAATCTTTAAAGTTAGAGTAACTGAAAGATCAGCTTTTTGCCTCCAAGGTTTATTTCCCCTTGGTTTCACCTGAAACACTTCTTGGTCAACCAGTGTGGTTTTCGTGGTCAACCAATTTGGAATGGAGCCTGCAAACAGAGAGGCTTTTATGGTTTTTGGCATTCTTTCCATATCTATGTTTGTTTTTCTGCACATTTTTGCAGCTGTGTACAACATACTGGCTTCTTTATACACCAAAGAAACATTTAGACTTTGAAGTCTTGCATCCGAGAGCAATGTACTAAGAATATTCATTGACTTTTATTAAAAGTCTGATTTGCCAGTGGTGAAATAACGTGATGATGATGTGTAAGGTAACTCAGAGGACATATGAGAGAAACACCAGAAAACAGAGACTATGAAACTCACTATGCTGCAGAGTCATTGAGCTGGTACTCTCTGGATCGACTGAAGCAGGCCTGCACCCCCCCATCTTTCCACAAGCGCTTTATCACTCCAGCCAGTTCTGCTGTCATGAAACCCTCCTCAGCGCTGCCCGCCAACACAAACAACTGCCTGGCATCATCCTGACAAATAGAGAGAGCAGAACACATTTACATTTTGCATACAACCATTGTCAAATACTCATTTACATGCCTTGTTTTATACTTGATTCTGGTATTTTGTATCAGATCTGAAAATGGGTATTTATTGAAAATCACAATCCAATTATTGTTTAAAAAAATATTTTAAACATAATTAATTGGCGGGAAAATAGATAATCAATTGAAATGTAATTACCAACTGATTGATCTTAAATACAAAATTGAGTGCTCAAGATAAATAAAAGGAAAAATCTATTCAAATTAATTATAAAAATTGTTGGAAAAATAAATTTAAATGTAATAATTACTTTCAATTGATACAAATACCAAGTAATAGCATATTTCCTTTCGCCATATGTGTGCACATTTAATCATTATTTTCAAAAAGATTATACTTTTTGTTTATCAAGGTCAAAAGTGTTTTTAAGAAAAATGCTGAATTAATGAAATCTCATTTGTGCAGTTTTGAAGGTGGTTGAACTGGATGACATTTAAAAGGTCAAAACTACTTTCTTTTCAACAGCTCCATCCTTTTAATACAGATAATTTTTTTCTTCATTATGATATCAGGACAGCTGTATAACCCTGGCCTTTTACAGAACTTTTGTAAGACATTATTGCCATCATATGCTGTAAGACAAAACACAGCAAAATGAAAATAGCCTGTGGGTGACACGACGCACACTACCAGACGACCAATCCTGTGACTCACCGCTCGTGCTGCGTCTCCGAAATCAATCTTGAGTCGCCCCATTGCACGAATGATGGCGATGATGGACTGAATCGTGTTGCTGTAGACAACAGCTTTGTACTGTTTGCACTCCTCCTCCGAGTAACCTGCCTCATGGATGATTCTATATGCGGAGATATGAAAAACCCATCATTGATGTACACCATAAAATGTAATTAAAGCAGGAAAGGAAAACAAAACACTTACTTCATTTGTTTGACTATCGTACTCTTTCCAGACTCCCCAGCACCTGTCAAAGAGAAGTTGCGTAAGAGTTAGCTTATCAGTCTACAAACAATGCAATTATCACCACAAGTGTCTAGACTTAATGAATTTCAGGAACAACATCTACTGTGATAATGTATTCACTGGTAAGAGACCCCAAAGACACAAAATGGAAAAAAGAAAAAAAGCTTCTGACAGTTTCAGTTTTGCTCTTTGTTTCTGAAAAGCTCCTTGCGTGAATTTTTAAAACCCTGTAAAGCAACGCGCACAACAGCTGCCTCTTTAGTCCTGGAAATATAAGATCTAAGAGACCGAACATTGTCGTACATAATCATTCTAACACTCTTTCATTACTGCGTATGAATATTTCAGCTAAAAACACTTATCGTCATTTTATTCCAAGCACGTATGGCTTTCTATGTTTTATTAATAAGCTGTGGAAGTGGACATTCACAGTCCAATCAATTTTCACCGTTTTGAAAAGATCAGCATGGACATTGCGCAAAGTATCTTATTTTGTATTCCATGTGGGGGTTAAAAAGAAAGTCATATGGGTTGAAATTAGCTGAGTAAATAAAATGAGTAGGAGATAAAATCATCCCACCACACCTAAGTGTAGTTATTCTGTTTTCACAAATGTGCATTGCTGGTAAACCCTGTCAGCTATTGATTGGTTCAATAACAGCTTTATTTATAGAATCCAATTTAACCAGCTTAACTACTGGGTTATCGTTCCCTAGCGCTGAGAAAGCTGTATACATGCTGTCTTAATCTATCTGGAAAACTCCAGGGACCTCAGATGGATTTAAGGGCAATTCATACAGTACCAAGGACAACGCTTTAAAAATTAATCTAAGTTTGTAAGGATAGAGTTCACATCAACAACTGTAATATTAACGACAAAAAGGAACAACTATAAAAATGAGCAGATGAATGACGTAAACACGAACAGCCAATGAAAATCTATCTTCCTTTAAAGAGCATTTAGAATTGACGGGCAACAAAACTGCATTATGTTATTTATATTAAACAGAAAGATAATGTGGACACTACTATATTTTTGTGTTTCGTTTCCAAAGCCTTTATCAAACTATATTACAAATACTAAGAAAAAACAAGTGGATTTGAGCATTATGGCGTTTTTATGGTAACCTCTATCAACAATTTTTGTAAATATGGTCTGTTTTGTGGTAATTTTTTCCAACAAATCCCACCAGAGTTTTTGCTGATGAAGTAAGATACATCTTTTCAGTGGTTCTCAGTGTGCTGGTTTGGTGTGCTCCAAGGTTCAGATGGCAGCGTTCACAGTTTTTAAAATGAACTGCACTAACAATCGCGGCATGATTTGCTTTAATTAAAGCAAACCAGCCAAGCGTGAACACGTCCTCATGATGCATTCAAGTCATGCCAGATTTATCACATTTGCAACTGGTTATTAAAACGACTTTGAAAAACTTTGAGTGTCAATGAGAATTGATGGATGCAACATCTGACAAGTTTGTCAGGCTTACAAAAAAAACCACACTTTTTGAATGTGATAGTATTGTAATATAACAATTAATAGGTTTTTTTTTATATGATAACCTAAAGTGGCTTCATAAATATATTTTTTAAATGTTAAAAATGAACAACACATAGCAATTTTTTGTTATTCATTTTCAATATGCAAAGTTGGCAAACCCAAACCCTTTTCTTGTAATTTATCAACCGCCATCACATCTTTTATGATTGTGACTTAATTACTTATAATTATGACTTGCCAATTCATAAGTACAAACTTCCCATGAGGCCTTGAATGCAGCATTAGGCTTCTCTATGTCTAAATAATTTCAAGTACAATTCTCTGTTTGTTTGCCTGATTTCAGACTGAAGAAATTAGTTGCTTGAGTACAAAAAATGTCATATTTCAGCTGTGAAAACTGACTTTGTGCACTCTTTAAAGCAAAAGAGATTTGCTATGCTTTCCGATTTCTTTGCTCATAATACGGTAATTTTACCCATTTTAAATGTCAAGGTGCTTTGAACAGAGCTTGTACTGGACATTGTGAATAGTTCTTTATACATGATTAGAGCCTATAATTATGTGAATTTAAAAGTGTGCATGTTTTCCCAAAGGCTTAGTGCCTGATCAAAGACCAGTATCTGATAAGCTTATTATGGTCAACAATGGAAATCATGACTGAGTGGATGGTGACCGATCAACTTCTAGCATGCTGAAATATTACAATTTTCCATTTTTCATCTCCAATAAAATCAATTAATAGTACAGGAGGGTAATTGATCAACTACAACATGGAATACAATAGCACATTAAGTCAATTTAAATATTGTGAGTTTAATGTTGACTAATACTAATTTTAGTATTATTCAGACTTTTTTTCGCCCATGATAACAAGATTGGTATCACTTGTTTATCTGGACGCATAAAAAGTCCATTATCCTTCACAGACAGAATTATTTTTGTATAATTTACATACTGCTTTTTAAAATAAAATTTTTATCATTGCAATTACCTTTTATTTTCCTGTAGTTTCTTTTTATCATATTAATTAAGCCTTAATTATTTCCTGGGTTGTTTACTTAAATTTAGCTTCTTCTTTTTTTTAATCCGAATTATTTGTATTAACAACATTGATCATTGAACTCATCCAAACTGCCTTTTAAAAAATAAATGACTAGATGGTAAAAATGAGGGCTGTGACCCTCATTGACCCGTATATGTTTTGTTCCCTCTTATCAGAATGTAAAATCAGCTCCTGCCACGGAACACAAAACAGACGTTTAATTTCCATCCCACTGTTTTTAAGCTCTAAAACATTATTACACCTGTAACGGAAGAATTCCGACAGGCTGTGGAGGAATATTAAAACCACTGAATCGGAAAATAGAGGTGTGTGTGTGTGTGTGTGTGTGTGTGTGTGTGTTTATAACAAGAAACTGTGTTATGAGCAGTGCTAGAAACAGCCCTCCAGGGCTAATGCAACCTGGGAGAAATCTTAATAAAGCAATGGACAAACACAGAGAACGTGCCACTAGAGAAACAAGGTGTGAGCTGTTTTTTGTTCCTGAAAATGAACTGGGGAGGAGCTGCGAGCCATAGCACAATTACACTCATCTAGCTTTTGTCCAATTTCACACACACATACGCATGCATTCACACATGCGCATGCTCGAGTCCTGTCTCTCGTCACATTGCCATAGCAACCGGCCCTGTTTCTGAGGACATGCTGCCAAAGCGGGCTCTGATACCTGATGGGCGCGTGCCAGCGAAAAGCAGCTCCGCAGTGTATGGCTCATATGCATGCGTTCCAGTAATGCTTGATAATCCCCATTTGTCATAGTAACTCGCTCTCGGCATCCTGCTGATTGTGCGCATGAAGAGTGTGTCATTTTACTGTTGCAGATAAAGCTCTTCTTTCTGATTGTCGCTTCTGGCGGTCCATGTCAAGTCTTTGTATGGTCAAGGGTGTGGATGCAAATACGAGTCATTACTCGTTAGAAGTGTAGTGATTTGTTGACGTAGGTACATTTGTACATCATTCAAAACGGTCTTGCATGGAACTGTCATTTTTGAATAGCTTATTTGATTATAGCTGCTGACGATGTTAAAATTTCAAATGAGAGGGAGCATTAAAAATGTTCATCTTTAGAAAAACTAGCACTTGGTTTGTCATTTACTTGTTGCTGCATTGTACTAAAAAAAGACTACAGGACACAATTATGCTAATTTAAAGGGATAGTTCACCCAAAAATTAAAATGTTCTCACTATTTATTCACCAAAAAGTGGTTCCAAACATTCCAAACACAAACAAAGATATTTTGAAAAATGTTAGAAGCCGTTTAACATCCATTGTTGGAAAAACAAAATCTTTGGAAGTCAATGGTTGCAGGTTTCCCAGCTTTCTTCAAAATATATTCTCGTGTTCAACAGAAAAAAAAAAAAATCATAAAGGTTTTGATTCAGTTATTTGGGTGAATAAATAGTGAGTAAATTGGGTGGGTAAGGGTGAGTAAATGAATTGTCATCTTTTTAAAGGTTTCCAATTTCGATTTGGAAGTCCAACAACTGGTTTATATGATTCAAGTCAATAAATACTTTAACTTCTTTAAATTTACTTTCTCGTAATCTTTATCCTCGAATATTCTCAAACGATTCATTCTATCTAAACTCCTCCTTTCTACAGGCCTACTTTGCTGATTGGTTAGTTGGTGCAATCTGATGTTTATAGTCTACTACCTACAGCATATGTCAGAAAATAAAACACCCATTACCATTTATAAATTGCAGGGTTCATTTTGTTCTCAGCTCTTGTACACGCATCAGGACAGTGATGTTAGTGCTATGATTTAGCTAACATAATACGTGGTAAATAATTAAATGTTAAACTGTAGCTGTGTATTTCCAATACATCAATATTAGCAAGAGTAGATTTAGTCAGAAATGAATAAAATTCCAACCAAAATGTACAAAAATGCTGACTAATATTACTGAAATAACAAAAAGGTTGTATAACGTGCTAGAAAAAATGTTATGTAACAACTATAAATGCTTCTTTAATAACACACAAGGTCCCAAAGTCCCAAAACATATTCACAGCCAATCAGCAGAAAGGGGCATGTCTAGTAAGTTTAGGAGATATTAAAATAGAGTAAGGGCATATTTGTTTGGGTGCTTTCAGATAACCAAATCATCTGGTAAGATTCAGTTTACTTTTAAGGATGGGTCAGAGTAAGGCTTATTTATACAGATGTGTTTTGTAGATCATTTAAAACTAAAATCAGTTTGTTTTAACAGACAGTAATTGTTGTGCAGTATGATCTTTATCATTTTACAGACCTTTTTTACATTCACACACAGCTACAAACTGCATGGCATTATTTGAAAGTGCATAATAAAGGCGACTATAAAAACAAAGATCAACCGATTAATCAGCCGGTCTAATATAAACACTTAGAATTTTGTGTACTGATTAAGCGGAGTGCAATAAAACACCCAGCAAGGCACACTTAACACACAACTTGTAAACTTACAAATTAGGTAAAAGATGTGACACGTGCTGATATGGCAAACTGAGGCGTGATAAACAAATATCAACAACTGCTGAAATTGAATTGGAGGCTTAAAAACCACAAATGAAGCAAAGCCACATCTATTTGAGATGAAAGTTAGAGACGAGAAGACTTTGACAAAATCTAACTGCACACCCAAACATTTTCACAAAATGTGTCTACAGTGTGCTTCTGGTTGATCCCATTTAATACTGCGTGTACTTAATGTATTAATATTAAGATCTAGTAATTTACAATCTACGCTGCTGTGGACGCTTTTCTGAAAACCATTCAGAATAGCCACATCACTACTTGCTATACACTTTTTATACACATATACATTTATTTAACAACATACTTTACATGCCAATTTGCACATAACAGCTGCACTTATAACATATGTATATAGTAATATACCTGTACATACACTTGTCAATTTTCACTTGCAATTCTGTTGCACTGTAGAAGCTTCTGTCATGAAAGCAAATTCCTGGCAATAAAGCTCCTTCTGATTCTGATTAAAATAGTTTTATGATTTGTATATTCTATCTTCTATGTTTTAAATAAACTTAATTCAGTTAACTCAACAGTGCTAAATAATATTACTGATTTAAATAAAACCCGGTTAATTTAGGCGTCACTATTTTCTGCTGTTGAGCCACAGGCATCTGATGTTCTTTACCTCACAGATATATAATTTTACATAAAGTAATGCTTCATGTATTAATTTGTTTACCAGCATGTGTTTAATTAGACCTTGACCGATTTACTTTGACTAAGCAGTGAATGTTGAATATAGTGTAAAATATTTATTCTGATATAAACTTTTTAATAATTTTTCTCTTGAATGTTTCGATGGTGTATGATGAAGGCTGGTTTGCCTTTTTTAATTAAGAAGAAAATATGATCTTTCCTCCATTTTTTTTTTTATTAAAATGAATAAACTGCATTTTACCTCAGGCATCATTAAAAGTGCATCTGCTCTTTTCAGGTCCTGTGTGATTATGTAAGCCACTTAGCATGGAGAAAGATCACAAGTGTATTTTTTTTCTTTTAATTATTCCACTAATCAAACATTTTATGAATGGCTTCATCTTAATAATTAATAGCAGCAGGACGATTTCCATCTACAAAGCTTCTTTGAGATTTGACATGTTGACCGTTTCCTTTTTTTTTTACTGACCTCAGAGGAAACATCTCCTCATTTTTGTACAGTTTGTAACCGATAACGGAGTTACATCACTAGCCTATCTGTGAAACACAACTCCAGCATGTCTCAACACATCCACGCCATGTGTCAACTCTAATGCAGTGCCTTGTCGCACTGCCCGCTCTTATTAGATTACGCCAAACACAAGCTCCGTATTATATTACCCACTTCAAGCCCTTCTAATGAACCTCGCATGCACATGCATCTTGTTTTTGCAGGTGAGCAATCTGTTAGCAATTTAATTCAGAATTTATAATGGCCCTTTCTCAGATGAAGTATAATTTCTGTCATCAGCTGAATGTGTTTTTGACTACCTTTGAATGTGGACTGACAAAAATAATAAATCCTATAATCAGGTGTAAACAGGGCCTTTTGGGTCAGCTCTATTGGATTTTTCTATGATATGATTACGAAATGTGTCTGTCAATTTTTAAATGAGGTAAAAAGTTTAATTATTTAACTTTAGTTTTGTTACATCATAATCTTAGCATTAATAAAAATGAGTTAAACATTACCAATAAGTAATGTTATTAAATGCATTCATCAGTGTTTATGAATTTATATTCTTGAAGTAAAAACTTTTCAGAAAAATATACCTTGTATTTTTTTTTATTTAACTGTAAAACACTGATAAATTCTACAAAACAAAACAGGTTAATGCTAATTTCTTTCATAAGTACAAATAAAATAAAATGGTAAGAAATGTAGAACAAAAAATGTAAAAAAAAAATGGTAGAACAAAATAAACAAAAATGTGTATAATTTTGCAGTAAAATTATGTTACATTTACCATTTTTAGAGGAAAAAGAAGTGTTATTCTATAATTTAAAATGAAAAACTGTAAACAGACATTCCCCAAATTCCCTGAATGACACTTCACACTTCATATTTCATTCAAATAATTAGTTTATGTTCATTTGGGTTTCATGTTCTAGTTTTTATTGTTTAAAATATATATTAATGTTTAAACCTTTTTCCCATTATTTAATGCTCTTAAAATGGCTCTTACTAAGATTACCATGATGCTGTTTTGTGTTTATGTGTGAAAACTCAGGGACTCATTTTATACATACAGCTTTTGGAAAAACTACTGATGAAAGTTATTACTTTGTTCATTTCTAAAGCTTAATTTGGTTTACCATCTATTTTTAATGGTGATTTTAAATGATTCATCCAAAGATTCAAAACAGATTTAATATCAGTGTGTGGAAATGTATTTACCATTTCAATTAATTGTTTATTTATTTTGTAAATTAGTCATGCTGTTAAATTGACAGGTTTCTGTGTTAATACGCTTAATTCTTTACATTATTTTACTTTTTTTTTTTTACCTTTACAGTCTATAAAACTTGTTTTTAATGTTAAATATATAACAGCAATTGGTCAAAAAACAAGTACCCCCACCCCCAAACTCTCACCAATGGTCAAGTCGGAAGAAGTGAACTGTTTAAACAAACAGAGCAGTGTTTTGAAAGCACAACAGACACACATTATTTACATTCTGTACAAGTCAACCCACAAATAACTCACTTATGACCGTGTCTGCACATCGTATGGGGAAAATAAATATTAAATCCAAAAGCACAGTCAACAGTAGCTACTCTGTGTTCCAGTAACTCTTCTATGTAAAAATTTGACCTGGCATGGACATAGATGAGCAGACACCTGTAATTTAGAGACTCTTTCAGGAGGAGGAGTAGAGAGGACACATTATTTTAATTATATCTCACCAGTGAGGTTTGATGCCCGGAGGGACTTATCAATGTACCCATATAGACATAGACACACACAGACGCATTCACAAGAGCGTTTCTGAAACAAAGAGTCTCTTAGATGACCCGAGATGAACACTTTGTTCCTCTGCAGCCCAATAAAATCATGATGCGCACACTAATTTGGACTCTTAATGATGATTAACAATCTCATTTGGTATTCCCAAAACATTTTCTAATGAATCCACGTCTGACAAAACACAGTGAGTCATCAAACAGCTGATGCTTTTTTTTTTAATTTCGCTTTCACAGGGTTTTGAATTGATTAACCTTAAAGCTAAATGTGATCCCTTTTGAGGATCTCGATTAGGTCCACTAACTGGATTACCTACAGCTGTAGCCTACAATGTCTAAATGGGATTCTGTGTACTGTAATTCAATCATGTAAATCAATCATGTTAGGAGCGATCAATTGCTATTAATCACACCTAATTCTGAAACTTGTGATCATAAATATAGAGATGTCCTGAGTCAGTCTCAAGGGTCGATACTGGGGCCGATCAAGCCCCAACTGATTGGTATCAACTCTCTTATGCCAGATCCATTATTTTACAACATCTGTCATGCAGTTCCCATTCACTAGGTAGTGGAAAGTGCACCTTCGGCCACAAATGAAAGAAAAAAAAACATACTTGTGTGGATATCCCAACATAAATGACTCCCTAAAATGATTCACACGTTTTTTATGTTCTAGAAGTACACACATTCTATAAGTCGTTCTACATAGTTCTTTATGATACAAAATGTTATCAAGGCTAATATCACAGATATGGATACCATTTAATTAATTAGTAAATTACTAATTATTTTTGACTTTAAGAATAAATATACATTTTGTATAAGTTTTTAACGTTATTTTTATGAAAAAATTAAAATTACTATCTTACAACAATATCATGTGGATGCTGTACAGTAATTATTATTATTATTTTTTTTTTTATGTGTCAAGCAGTACACATCACTCTCAGATATTGTGTATTTTCTCAGTCCCAGAAAATACTCTTGGTATTTGCTCTTGGTAAACATTATTTTAGAGTTAAAATTAAGTAAATATTTATGGTAACTGAGGCTGTCTGTCATTAATTTCCTTTAAAACAACCCTTTTGTGCTTGGCAAAAAAATGAAATTAACATGAGAGTGGGTAAATGTGACAGAAATTTAATTTTATTGTTTTGTTTTATGTAAACTAGGGCTGCATGATATTGAGTAAAAACAGACTCTGCGATTTAAATATTGCAATATGAAAACAATTCCACCAGGTGACCTGAATAGCTCTATGTGGAAATAAATCCTTATTTCACAGTGATTGAGGTAATTTTTAGCGGAGTACATCAGCATAAAATTCATTCATTCATTTTCCTACAGCTTAGTCCCTTATTTACCAGGTCACCACATCGGAATGAACTGCCAACTATTCCGGCATATGTTTTACGCAGCGGATGCCCTTCCAGCTGCAACCCAGTACTGTAAAAATCTGCATAAAATAAAATACATAAATTGCAAGCATAGATAAATGCAATAGAACCAAGATGCAAATGAAATAAACATCGCAGCATTGTCGTCACTGTAAAAAGTCATATATTTAATATCTCTAAAAGCTACAAGTGCTCTTCTTTTTAATTTCAACATGCTTATATTCACACAGAAACAGGCCTTAAACCAACATGCAAATGGTAAAAATTCTATCTGTTATAACACTTTGCAATTAATCCACAAATCACGTGTTGTGAGCTATTGTGCTTGGTCACATTTGATCTCTACTTGTCATTGCACATTCTGCACTGTCACTATCCTATACCTTTTTTTTTTTTTTTTTTTTTTGCAGACTCATTACAGCAATGCCACAGGTGCAGAACACCCATATGGTGTAGTACTTTGTGATGGTAATTTATTGAAGGCACTGTGAACTTTCATTTTGAATGACGTCACTGGAATGTGAACGGTGTGCACATCGAAGCCACTTTAAAAACCCTCAAAGCATGACATGCCCAAAGACCTGCTTTGACTCACCCCCACACACAACAACTCAAAAACACCACTATACACTAACCAAAGCCAAATGAACAAGTCAGAAAAGCTTTTTTTTCATGAATACACACACACACACACACACACACACACACACACACACACACACT
>CAIGQW010000596.1:3321148-3338925 GCA_903798125.1 Danio choprae
ATATATATAAATGTTATAGTAACATTTAAAAATGAGGATGTATTTAAATGAAATATGTTCAAACATTTTTAGCACAAACATCTGAAGATTAGATGAAGTCAGTTTTTGTTTTGTTGCATTCTTTTGATGTCACTGCATTATTTGGAAAAGGCTGCAGACAGGCATTATATTTTCAGTTTATTATATGATAAAATGTTTTATACAATCAAGCATAATATTATGAAGATATCCGTCATGAAAACTTCAGAATATAGATATGAATAAACAATGGATTTTAAAGCTGGTGATTTATGATTAAAAACCATTTTGAGAAAATAAAACGGCCTTTACAAAAATATGTATTGCAATTGACATATACAAACACAAATGGAAAAAGTGTGACAAAGGAAACAATCAAAAGTGTATTTTGGACTGAAGTAACACTTTGCAGAAAGTCCAGGTGCCTACAGTGTCTCGTCTTGACAGAAGAAAGTGTTAAGATATGATTATGACTGTACATCTTTTGATGTTTGCAGATTACAGGTTTCACTCTGAGATTTTCAAAAAGGCTTCAGGTCAACATGATGTACGGCCCATCCGATGTTATTGGGTATGTAAACCAATATCACAAATTGTCATGAATGCACACGCACTTTGCTGATTTAATGCGTGCACCACCTAACATGATGTCTTGTGTCTTTTTTTTCATTCACAGAATTCTGAACAAAATCAAGGAGCACACAATTATACCTATTTTATGGTTGAATGAGGTGAGTGTTAATAATGTCTGTATATGGAAATGTGTCATTTCAATAATATATTCTATTTTTGTTTAAATAATTGTGGACAATTAAAACATTTTAACTAATAACTAAATAATAAAGTAGTGTATTATTTTTTTTTAAATGGCTTACCAAGGCTGCATTTATTACATCAAAATTACAGCATAAAACAGTAATATTGGGAAATCATTTTAAATATTGATCCAATTAAAATTACAGCTTTCTGGTTGATTGTATTTCTTTTAATGTTTACATTTTACAACAAAAAATCACAAAAAAAGTATTATGATTTATTAGATTTTTACGACTTTACTTTTTTAAAAGAGTATATATCCGAAAAAATAAATGAATAATAACTGTACAAATGATGACATTTTACAAATGCAGCCATTATTCTAGTTGTTAGTGTATAATTAATGTTGAAAATAATTTTTGTCCAAATCGAGATGCACTGCCATTCAATAGTTTGCTGAAAGATAAAAAAAGAAGAAATAAAAGAATGCATTTATTTAAAAAGGGAACTTTTACATTGCATTAACATGTAATATTTTCTATTTTTCAGTTTCTATTCATCAAATAATTTAGCTAAAAAGTCCGTTTTCACACACTGTATTCAACAATAATGATATTAATGGTCATTATTAATTACTGAGCACCAATAAGGTTACTCAAGGCTTTTCCAGTACCGCAAATAAGCATGTACATATATACTACCTAAAATTAGAGCTATTAAGGTTAAACCAGGGATACAATTCTGCTATATAAACATGGCAGATTCAATTAATCAAGTCAGCAAAATCATATTTAATAAGATATGACCCAAAACTGAAAATTGTCATAATTTACTCGTCACATACCCATTTATCTTCTTGCACGAAAACAAAAATATTGAAGAATATAGAATATAGAAGAATGCTGAAAACCCTATGGACTTCCATTGTATTTGTTTTTCCTACTACGAAATTCAATGGTTACAGGTTTCTTCAAAATATCTTATTTTAGATCCAGCAGAAAAGGTATGGAAGCACTTGAGGTTGAGTTAATTGAAAGTAAATATAAATTTTAAGCGTTAAATAAAATATACAATGTATGCAAATGAGATGCATACATTTGCCAATTACACTTTGGTTCGTAAATCTTATTCTATTGCCAGACTCAACAAAAGCATCAAGATAAAACAAGTTGACTAAGTTTAGATCTGTTATCTCTGCTTTAAATAAGTACTTTAGACCGGTTGGGACCAACAAAGTAATTCTGAAATCTTACATCTGATATATGAGAAGAATTATTACAGTCCATAAACAGCTAATCTCACCCATGCCTGACCTCGGATTGTTTCACCACAGTAGGATGACTGTAAAATGTTTTGTTGTTTCTTTATGTTAGACGGCCGTTCTGGACGATGAGACTGCTGAGATGTTTAAGAATGAGCTGATTTCCCGGATGGACATGCTGGAGGGGTTACAGATTGGACTTTTAGTAGTCGGTTCGGCCATATTTCTGGGCTGTATGATCGGTTTGATTGTGGTGTGCTCAAAACCGCCGAAAACGAATCTTTCTTTGGTTAAATAAAGGGAGGGATTCTCATTGCCGAGTGGGAATTGTATAGTGTAACTGTAATCTGAGCTCAGAATATGGCAATTCTATTTATATAATTTATAGACTCTGCTTTTTTGTGGAGAACAATGATTTCTTTGTGTATTTGCTTGATATTGTATCAAGTCATACTTTAAACGGTTATCAGGGCAAATATTCTGCCATTTTGTGGTCTTACTGTGGTTAATTTCAATATGAAATAGTTTTGTATGTCCGCACAATTTCAGTAAAACAAAGAACTGTGAAACTTGGACCAGTTGCTGTTTTTTGTTTTCTTTTTCCATAGTTGTTGTCCTTTAATCAAATATCAAGTTCTGCTTTTCCGTGCACCAAGAACAATCACCAGGCTGAAGAAGAGAGAAACAGATTGGAACGGATTTCTCTGTAAATCCACTGATTTATTTTTTCACTTTCCAATGGCTCAGAATGGGAGGGTTTGTAGAACAAGAGGACTGTGGTAGAGTGAAACACAAGGGTTTGTTTAATATGAGAGCAGGACTGGGAGCCAGCCATGTCTCTGCTTTATGAATTATAAAATGCCACTGGTCATCTCCGAATGCAGCTTTTCTGCTCTGGTTTGAGCCATGGCGCCAGAGCTTTTTACTGTACTTGGTAGCAAATGTTCACTGCTAACAAAATAATATGTATGGTCATTTAAAAATGATGATTACATTCTGATAACTACTTTTGTTACACTATATAAAGCCCTGAATGATGGGGCTGTTGAATGCTTGATTCTGATTGGCTGATGAACAATCTCAGGTGTGCAGTTTTTTTTCAGGGAAATGCACAGGTGTAGTTCCAGGCAGGTATTGAACATATACAGTGTACAATGCATGTTGAAAATTTCCAGAATTTTTACTGTGAGTGACGACATGTTGACTGTTCAAAGATGCAGAATTGGTGGTCTTACATAATATTGACTTGAATTTAAAACAAATTTTTAGTCATTTTGTTGGTTATCATTGTAAAAGAGTATGGTAGCTACTGTACATTTAAAATAGGGATATGAATACACAAATCAAGGCATTTAATAAAATAAAATATATCATTAACATTCACAGGAACTACAGATTTTTAAAATTGATTTATTTTTGCTATAGAATAATGCTTGAAAAATATTGTTAATCCAAATGCTTTGGAAATGGCAGAAAATTCTAAAGTCTACAAAATACAGTGAAAAGCCATTTTTGCCATTAATTTATTTATTTTTTGCCATTTCTAATGGTCTGGAGGTGCTTTTACATTTTTTCATCTCTACACATAACAAAATAGAATATTGAAGCTATACAATGATAATAACAGTTTATAATTAATTACAATTAATTGTTCATGATAATGATGATAATATTAATAACAATAATTATGATAATAATACTTTCTACAATAAAAGACAGTTATAAATAGCCAGTTAATAATAGCTGTCTGAACAGTAAAAACTTTGACTTAAGTCGATATTGATATTGGTAACCGTATGATGTTAAAACGTGATTGCTTCCAGTTCTCGCGATAACAGTGCATATCATTACCTGTAGGCACAAGTTCATCATCAGTCCATTTAATTAAATACTGCATTTAACTGACTGAAGCTGATCTTAAAACTGGCTGGAGCAGCTCCTGTGATGGACAAATGGATCAAATGTACGATTCTGCAGGGTAGCAAAAAAAAACGTGCAATTAAATCGACAAATATAGCTCTCATGTGACACAGCTAGGGCTAAAATTCGGTTCACGTCATGTCGGAAATACCATCATAATGAGTAAAAATTTCCTTTCACAAACTCGTAAAGCTCAAAATTATAAGTTGTTTTTGCTATTCATTGGATTTCTTCATTATATTTCCTGTCATAAATCTATTTCAGGCAACACGAGGTAGGCCTGCATAAACACCTTCAGAACAAAAACGTCTCCATTGAAACCTATACAGTATTTCATCCCAGAAGCAAAAAAAAACACACCTTCTTTGGTAATAAGCTTCCATTTTAATTAACAGATTTCAAAATTGGGAAAGAAATATAGGATGATTTGTTAATAAATGAATAGATATGTTAATAAATTATGTTATTATAATTATGTGGGTGTACTGATATGCATAACAGAGTTAGTTTTGTATGTGTGTTTTGAGAAATGTATATGTGTGTGATATCTTTTTAAAAATATGTTGTTTCTGATCATTGATTAATCTTGACCTGTAATATAAAATAATATATTTTTAATAAAAAAACCTGAAATGCCTTAATGTAAACAGATTGCAATTCAAAAACAAAATTGTCAGTTATCATCAGAGCTGATTAAAAGTATTTATTAAAATGTTATATGTAAATTATTGAAGTATTACTTTTAATACTGTTTTAATATACTTTTTTTAATGACCTGAAGGTTAAAGATTTTTTTTTTACCGCAAAGGATATTCATTGAATATAAATAATATTCAGTACAGGCATGAACCAGGTGTCCAACTGAGAGTTCCTGACACACATATCAGTTTAAAGTTGTTTAATGCAGTTTTTCAGGCTTATGTCATTAATAAATAGGAATACACAAATTGAGACATTTAATAAAATAAAATTATATTAACATTCACAGGGAATACAGCATTTTTGTTATAGAATAATATTAAAACATTATTATATTGTTACTCAAAATGCCCTTTGGAGAGGGCAAAATGCCACAGAAAAAAAGAAAAACTTCTGCAAAATGCAGATTCAGTCAAAAAGTTTGGCATTAAAATAAAATCAATTCAGACATCAGTGGGGAAAAACCATAAATCTGAATCTAAATCTGAATGTGAATGAAAAACTATTGCAAAACTGAAGTGTGACTAAATTTCTCTTTTGTTTTTTTAGAGCTTTTAATCTATTTACATTATTAAAATACAAAAAACATAAGTTACACAGACAGAGTAATCCCAAACTGAAAGCTGTACAATGCTATACATCATCTACAATCACACCACAAATGTGCACAAACCAGAATACATTAACAAGACATTCATTCCCATCGTCGTCTAACATGTGCAGGAATAACAATTAAACAATATGCATCATCACAAGCCTCACTGAGCCTATTCTTAAGTGATCCAAACACTATGGCACTGCAGGGGCTTAGGTACTTTACAAATAATCTTTTTTCTGGTTCAGCATACCATTTTAATAAGAAGAAAACGTGCACATACTCTCACATTTTATACCAAGTGTGAACATTTTGACTTTTACCTCATGTCGTTCTTTTCTTTTCTTTCAGGAAACACAAAAGGAGATATTTTGAAGAATGTTCATATCATCTAAATCTATCTTTAAAGGACAGAAAATGCACCGTGTGACTTACATCACAAGTTCTACGTGTTTGAAAGGTCATGAGGGTGAGTAAATGATGACAAACTGTCATTTGTGTGGGTGAACTGTCCATAAACGGCTACATATTTGGAATTAATGAGATTTTCTGAGGCAGAATACTGGGAAAACTACACAACAGTACAGTTTTATGGGCACCTGTCTGGTACAGTTTGAAATATCTCCAAACCATCTACTCTCTCTCTTTTTTCCCAAATGAACATCTGTAGTGCAGCTGGCCTGATGTACTTTGGTCTACGCGTCACGTTTCCAAGAAATATTCCCATTCTGTGACCATAAATAATTAATTTGCTTGTAAACAAGCTTTTGCTCTACATGACATGAGCTCCAGTTTGCAAAATTATCAATACAGTTATCATTGTTAACAGTTATGTGCAGTTATGTGGGGAGGCCAAAGATTACGGTTTATATTTGATGCCATTTTGAAATTCATGTAGAGTCATAGGTAGTAAAATAGAGTCATTTGTAACATTTAAAGGAAATTTTAAAACAAAGAGTCAAACTTGGGTCATACTTTATTTTAAGGTACAATTCTTGCTATGAACAAACCATTCTATGAGTTTTGGCTCAATAAACTCATATTTTGCTGCTTATATAAGTTATTGCTGTTGGGTTTAGGTATTAGGTTGGATTAGGATGTAGAATAAGATCATGCAAAATATAAGTACTAATAAGCAGCTAATTTCTTAAAAATATGCAGGTAATAAACCACTAATTAATAGTGAGAATTGGTACTTACACTAAAGTGTTACCCAAATGTGTTGCTGTAAACATGAATTTTGCTTAGACCAAGCTTGGATTGCTAAAATTATGTCTATAACACCTGTAATTGCACAAATCTGCAGGGATGTTCAGTTAGAAGAAACTGAAAGTAAAATGTGTTGCTTTTAGTCTTTTCTTAGCGCTTAGAAGTTTATGCTGGTGTTTGTGATGCATGTAAGTTATGTACTCAACCAAGAAGTCCAAATGGAACTTTTGCGGCTTTTAGTCAATGTTTAGTACATTTTTGTGTACCTAAAACAAACAAAAATACTGTGATGTAAAATCTCATGAAATTATTTTTAAAAAGTTGTATTTAAAAAGCCCCAAAACACTGCTAGTGTATGTATAGTAACATAGTGTACAGTATGTAAATGTGAGGCCAAAAGCAAAATACACCAATGATCCAGATTTCATGCAATTATTAGATTTGAATTAGAAACCAAAACCAATATGTTGAGGGTTTTAGTCTCTATCTGTTAACTGAGGCTAAAGCATGTTTACAAAAAAGTTGACAAAATAAACCTTTAATAGATGCATTTAAATTTGTATTTTTCTTGCAGAAAAAAAGATTACTCATCTTGCACTTAAGGGCGTATTCACGTTTTTGTCCAATCAGATGCTCTCTAGACTGAGACTGTCCTTTTTGTTAATACTTCACTGGTCTTAGAAAGTTGCATGTCACTCCTAAAATATGTCGAAATAAACTTTAAATAGATATATTTAAAATTGTATTTCTCTCCCAGAAAAACAAAACAAAAATAAGATGAATTTTTATAATAAAAAAAGTAAAAGTAAAAGGGGAATATCCAAACGTTTGACCAATCAGATGCTCTCTAGAATGAGACTGTCCTTTTTGTTAATACTTGACAAGTATCAGAAGGTATTATGTAAACATTTAATCAGGTTATTGTCTAAAAATAAAGACGAGTCCTTCAAAATGTCCACCTTCCTGTTTAAATATGAAATGCATCAACACGGGAAAGAAACCCATGCTCGTCAAACCATTTCACTGGGTTTTGAAGGACTTGCATTACCTCATGATTTGTTCTGAAATGTTGCGTCCACATACATTGACTGAAGCACTACTGTACATGACACATGGCATTGGATTTTATGCAGCATGAAACACAAAACGAGTGCCTGTATGTGAGTCTCTGTTCCTCATCTATATAAGATTGCTATACAGGAAGCACCTGAGATGCTTTGAGCTTGAAGAAGATGAAAAAAAGCCAGTTTGTATCAGAAACTTCTCCTTATATCAGGAAACTTCTCCTTTATTTCCCTCTTGAGTTCTCTCCTAACACATGTCTTTATTCCTCCATCATACCTCCGTCCACTTTTAGTCCTGTACTAAGTGATTTCGGCGGTTCCTGCTCTTCCTGTGGTCCAGCAGGGGTTTGAGTTTGCCCAGATCTCCTCTCATGGGGCTCTGTATGCTCTGCAGACTCTGCATCTGCTTGCGTTCTTTGCAGTATTGATGCATGGCGAGCGTCTCGGCCGGGCTGAAGGCCGACACCAGGGCTTTGGGGTGAAGATTGGCTGTCCAGCCCCAGGGAGACTGTTGTTTACTGCTGAGGGCGCTGACCAGCGCCTCGCTCAACACCTGGAGACGGATCTTAGCCAGCGTGCGCTTGAAGCCGTTCTCTGTGGCCAGACAGTAGTAGAGACCCTGGTCTGAAGAATGAATGGAGCGGATGAGCAGACCGTAATCAGTGGACACTACACGATCACTCAGCTTCACCTACACATAGATACACAGAGGAAAGACTTTTTTAGTGATCACAGAAATACTTCATAAGAGAAGGACAATATTCAGATCCTTGAATGCTATTTTATTTTACATCTAAAATATAATTTAGGTAAATATATAAACTTTTTTTTAAAAAACACATTTGTTATTTAAACATATAAATAATCTAATAAATCTGTTTTGAATGATAAATATAATATAATATAATATAATATAATAGTTATTTTTTTATTTGTATATGCTATACTTTTTTTAAATTTAATATATTGTTACCCTAAGCAGAATTATATAAAGTATGTATTTTTAAATTTTAGTATAATATTTATTTGTTAACTGTTATAAAGGCATTATATTATATTATGTTACATTATTCATTCATTCATTCATTCATTCATTCATTTTCTTTTTGGATTAGTCCCTTTATTAATCTGGGGTCGTCACAGCGGAATGAACCGCCAACTTATCCAGCATATGTTTTACGCCGCGGATGCCCTTCCAGCTGCAACCCATCACTGGGAAACATCCACACACACTCATTTACACACACTTCGGACGATTTAGCTTACCCAATTTACCTATAGCGCATGTGTTTGGACTTGTGGGGAAAACCGGAGCACCCGGAGGAAACCCACGCACTCACGGGGAGAGCATGCAAACTCCACACAGAAATGCCAATTGACCCAGCCGGGGCTCGAACCAGCGACCTTCTTGCTGTGAGGCGATTGTGTTACCCACTGCGCCACCATGCTGCCCTATGTTACATTATATTAAATTATATTATATTATTTTATTCCAAAGTGCAATAGCAGAATTAGCAAAATTAGCTCATTATATGACAAATTATCTTTATATTATTGTAACCCACACCTTCACAAGATTTGCATTTACTATTAAAATCTGAGTTCCTATTTGAGGACACTTGATAATATTTCACCGACAACAATAGTGAGCATCACTGATATTGAGTTAACTGGTATTGGTTTTTGTGTCAGTTTGGACAGGTTTGTCTGACCTCTTTCCTGCGATCGTTGTCTCTCTGAATGAGCCATTTAACCGAGGCCTGGGGAGATTTCGGCTGACACTCCAGGAAGGTGGTGTTGTTTTTGACTCCATACTGAGTCATTTCCACTGCATTCCTGTAGGCTGAAACAAGACATCAAGCGTTAGCCAGCTCTCTTACACACTTAGCGCATACTAATCAAACCATGTACTAACACACGACTGCAGATGAGTTCAGTATACACTAAATTGTAAGTCGTGTAATTGGTAAGTGCTCTGTACACTGGCCAATAATATCATGCATTCAGCATCTGTCTTGACAATATGCTACTTTTGTTTTGCAGCTGGGAAAATGCTTCCACTTCTCGTTAAGATTGATATTTAATAAATCGGATGCATCCAAGTGTTGAACTGAGTCATCTGGATCACTGACAGTATAGGTGCCAATTGTATTCAAATTAGCAGGTGTTCTGGTCCCGTGACAGATTCGTCTTTCGCAAGGGTGGAGAAAATGATACAAACATGTGAGACAGAAGGAGAGAGAGAGAGAGAGAGAGAGAGAGAGAGAGAGAGAGAGAGAGAGATGTGTGAGGCTGCATCTTAATTTGCATTGGTTAAGCACTGCAAGTGTACATCAGTGGGAAAGTATACTCTATGTATAGTATGTTTATAAAAATGTCATGGTAGTATTGGAAAAACTGCATCAGGATACCATAAATTGACTTTGTTGTGCTAGCGGTTTACCATTAGCATTGGCTGCGCTCATGTCAGAATTAACATAATTGACTTGGATATTCTACTTGGAGCAGTTTGAAATTGTTAGTTTCTATGGCAACATTCAAAACGCCAAAATGTATCCATTTGTAGATATGTTGTTGATGAGCAAAATACTTAGTCACTAGATTGATTCACGTCTAGTCTTGGAAACGGTTTAAATATTTGTTCTAAACCAGACGTGACTTTCTAGCAACAAGCTTATATTTAGAAAGGAAACAGGAAATTAAGAACTGACAAATGTGTAGCGTTACATTGCTTAGTAAAAATAAACATTTTAGGAACTCAACCAAATAAGTTGTACTTTTTTTTTTCTTTCTCAAATTCTGTTTAATTCCTGTTCAAATTAAAATGTAGGTGAAAAACAACAGTGTAATTATTCTTTAAAAATAAAGTTGTTCATTATTATTGTTATTATTATTATTATTATTATCATCATCATCATCATCATCATTATTTTTAGTTTGAAAAATATATTCTGCTGCACAATATTAGTGTATTTCAGTCTCATTAAATGTTATCAAGTAAAACTATCTTATTTAAAAAGGCTAACATTGAATTTTGGTCAAATGGTGGAGTTGGTACAAAATTTTATGGAAGTGGCCGCCTGTTAATTCTCTGTGCAATAAAATCCCTGTGTACCTGAGTGTTCTTAGAACCATTCAGCACATTAGTGGAAAAGTGGCTAATGGATGTTGCTGTAGGTGACACAACTGTAAAGTTGCAAAAGCAAGTAAAGAATATATGCAAAACATGCCAAAACAAATATTGGACTTCTTCAAAGGTCTTTATCTGGCTGATGCTGCTTGCATGCACAGTAAGGAGTATCTCATAAAACTGAAAGGAACCAAGCTCATACAGACATCCATCACAAAACTATAAATGCACTTAAATAAAACACCATAACTCTACAACATGAACACATGAGCATATTTCATTTAAAACATTTGGAGAGCATTTACAAAATGCTTTGTTTTCCTTGACAAAACTGCAGTCTCAATGTAGACGGAAGGCCAAATGGGAGAAAACAAAAAACAAATGAACATTAACCAAATAAAGTTGCATTTACAAAAAAAGTAAGAAAAAATTGTCACAAATAATATGTGGTTTTTGAAATATAAATTAAAATATTCACATTTACATCTACATGAAACAAAGTTTAAATAGTCTCAAAACCACTTGCTGAAAATGTCCCTTCTTGTCTCAGCAGATAACTTTGATTTTTATTTGCTTAGCCGGAGTGTTGACATGCAGGTAGCTTTTACCTTTCAGATTGAACCCTCTGCACTGAGTCAGTGGATTTCCGTGCATAATATCCTGCCTTCTGCTTCTCCTGCAATAACATTTACACAGGATTAATACAGCATTTTTGCCACATATACATTTTTTCCTTTAACTCTTACTTTCTCTCACTTTTACATCACTTCCTAAATGTTTGAACACTTTTATTTTCATAAAAACACTCTGTGTCGTGAAAGTCACATTTCAGCTTCATTCATCTCAATTAACACAATTCAGCTGTCAGAATTGCAGTGAAGTGAAATGTCTGTCTTTTCCACTTGTGTGATGGGTTTGCCTTTCAGTCAATATTTTCCCTACCCAACACATCTGGAGTAACATTAAGAAACACTGTTTGGCTAAGGTATCAGATTAGTTTTTAACATGTCCTCGTTCTGAAATAATCCTCAGTGTAAACACTCATGAATATGTAATGTGTGGGCTGCTCTGTTCGATTGACAGGATGTACTGTATGGGTGCTTCTGGATGGTTTCTGAAATGTTCCCACACAGTTGCCAGTGGGGATGCACAGAAATGAAAATTCTGGGTCGAAACTGAAAACTCTGGATGCACTTGGCCAAAAACCAAAATGAAAAATACTTATTATTTGTTGAAATAATATAAAGTCATTTCATAAGACTTTTAAAAAGTAACTCAATAACTTGAAAAACTGATTAGCAAAAATACAGAAGCCAATAAAATGACCACATTTTATTGACAGTTAAATTGCAAACAGCACAAACAAGTAGGGCTGCTGGATTATAGAAAAAAAATCATGATCATGAAAAAAATCCTAAAAACATAATCAGTTATAAATAATTGTTATTATGATTTTGACCAAAAAAAACATAATCGTGATTTGTTTGGTCTAAATCATAATAACGATTATTTATAACTATTATGATTGGCTTTATTTGAATATTTACTAAGGGCCGCATTTTGACACATGTTTGCATGGGTTTGTATTTTACATGATTTTACAAAGGGTGGCATGGTGGCTTGGTGGTTAGCACTGTCGCCTCACAGCAAGAAGGTCGCTGGTTTGAGTCTCGGCTGGGTCAGTTGGCATTTCTGGAGTTTGCATGTTCTCCCTGTGTTTGCGTGGGTTTCCTCCAGGTGCTCCGGTTTCTACCACAGTCCAAAGACATGCGCTATGAATGAATTGAATCAAACTAAATTGACCTTAGTGTATGAGTGTTTGTGTGAATGAGTGTGTATGGGTGTTTCCCAGTACTGGGTTGCGGCTGAAAGGGCATCCGCTGCGAATAGTTGGCAGTTCATTTCACTGTGGCAACCTCTGATATAGAGACTAAGCTGAAGGAAAATGAATGAATGAATGATTTTACAGATTTCCACATGAAATTGGGGATTGCGGAGGAAAGAATGTAGTGATTTGAAAAAAAAGGAAGTGATACGATGCAATAATTGCTTCACTTCGATTAATGTTTTTTCATTGAATTGTTAGACATTGAAATTCGCTCTACAAACACATTGTTTGGCCAGTGTTTTTCCTCATATTTGTAGCCCTGTGTAACAGGAGGATGTATTTGAACTAGTTTCTGCTGTAGTCACGCAGGTGTACTAAGAAATAGTAAAATATCTATGAGAATATACTTACAAATTGTATTTAAAAAGATATTGCTCATATTGCTCATATCATTCTTAGGGGTGCCAATAATTGTGTCACACATATATAAATTAAAAATGTTTTGTGTTTCTGATAAAACTGTGCTGTTTAAAATGAAGCTATGACAATAAAATCCTTTTTCTAGCTTTTTTTGCTTATATTTAACCTAGAGTGCCAATCCTAGTGGATAGAGAGCACTGTATAATATAAATAGCTGCTGAGTTTTATCATCTGACTTGGGAAAATCTTAAGCCAGAGCACTTTTAAGTGTAATAGTGACAAAACAAATGTAATAATAATAATATGTAGGGGCTTTGGGGTTTGTTCAAATCCCACAAATAATTTTTCAGCCCAGACTGTGTGTCGCTGCCTTGACCAAATTAAACCATCGTTTATTTCTACCCACTGCTACTGCAATTTATGCCACCCTGAGAGTTGGTGTGTGTGTGTGTGTGTGTGTGTGTACCTCTTGCCAGTGGGATAGAATCTGGAACAGCTGAGACCGTCCCAGGCGCAGTATGGGTCCCGTGCTAAACAGCAGTCCGCACAGGCAGAGCCGTATGCATTGCAGCGGTGCAAAGACACCTGGGAGATCCCGTGCTCAGAGCTAACATACAGCTGTTGCTAGAACACAAACACAGCAGATATCACAAAAGCTGTTCATTTAACCCATGGGACTGGAGACGAGATAATTACCCAGAATTAAAGCAACACCATTTCCCCCTCCACAATTTATCACCACCCCCACTTACTATATGTGGCTCATAGACACAAAATGCAACTAGATAAAGGAGCTAGTAAATGTAGTTACCTTTTTAGAGGAGATTCTTAGGTTGGTGATGGGAGACTGCGTCTGTGAATGGAAATATGGAGAGGATTTTTAGTCAGGATATTTATTGATATGTAAAAAATATATATAATTCATTCATAGAGCATCTATTCAAGTTAATTAACAATTAGCAAAAAGCTTAGATTTCTACTTTTTTTGTCAAATAATTGTGCCTTTTAATGTAATGTTTTAGTGTAAATTGTACAAATATTTGAAATAAATATTTTAGACCATTAATTTGTGTCACTTTAGAAAAATACATCACTGACTCCTATAGACCTTCTGTAAGAGTTTGTTTACACAACAACAATTGAAACATTTTATCAGTTGTGTTTTTGAATAGTATTGTTGCAATGCTGTCAAAATGATCCCTATTCATAGATGCATGATAAATATTAATACTGCACACTAGGTCAGCAGTTGGTGATGTCATTCTTTTGTATAGAAACGTTATGCATGATTGCACATTTAGTCCTGTAGTTTTAATTGTCAAAATGTATTTTTAGGCCCCCTAAATTGTAGGACTCTATGAAATTAGATTTATTTTTCGATTGAATTTGTCTAGATTCCATCTTTTGTCCATTCTTATTTTTCTGGACTTCATTTTTATAGCTAAAATGTATTTTAGCAAGCAAAAAAATCATGTTCAATCATTTACATGATGAAACCAATTGATTTTCACAACAATTTCACAGAACTTTAACAAATTGTATGAACACTATGAAATGGTTTTTTTTTATCAGATATAACCAAAAAACAAAGTTTCAACCAGATTTAACTTTTTTAAATGTATAAAATGACAATAGCTTTTCTCACAAAAATAAACAAATTGAAATTCTGATTCTTTATGTTTAATCCTCTTTATGTTTTCCACATGACAGATATCATAGAGCCATACCATTCTCATGTGAAGAAGAAACACTTCCTAAAAATAAGTGGATAATTCCATGTCCTGTTTCATTTAAATGTGGGACCTGGAGTCCCTGGTAGAAGAGATATTGTATCTCAGTGGGACCTTCCTGGTTAAATAAGTAAAATAAAAATAAAAATGGCACAATATGGGAGAAGAAATAGATTTTGCTACTTTTGCTACTTTAAAAATCTATTAAATTATTAACTACTGGCCGTATGCAGTTTTGTAAAGGTAATTTTCCTTTTCATTAACCGGGCATCCTTAGTCATGTCGATTAATATACAATAAAACCACAGTTTAAATGAAAAATTTGAGTATTTGAAGTGGTTTCCAGTTTTTTTTTTATGTGCAAATTTTCAGCCTGTATGGAGATGCCAACTTAAATAGCCCACTGAGCTATGTGTGTGGCATTTCATGGTCAATAAATTGATTCCCGATGCTAAGACTATTTTGACGAATTCAAGCGGCTCAAAGGAGCTCATGAGAAACCTCACGACGCAACCTTTTCCTCACCTCATGCATCTTTTTTTCCCATTAAAAATCTGCCTTCCCTTAAAATAACAAAGAGTTCTAATAAATGCTTTGTGGCACTGCCAGCTCTGCTCCTGCAGTCTGCCCTTGAGATGCTTTGATGTCTGGTGAAAACTCAGACCTTAAACACTTCCAGCTCCTCCAGGATTAGATCCTCATCCAGAGAGCCGTTTGACGGCAGAACCACGACCTTCTGCACTGTGCCTTTATCTGGAAGAGGAATATCAGTACATCAGGAGAGCATTGGACAGTCAGAAAAACAAAAACAACCTCAGTCATTTAGTCTACACGGGCTTGCTGTGAACTTTCCATTGATCACACATTTTCTCTTTCAAACTTGTTGGCTTGGACGTGTATTTGGGTTGATTTTAGCATCGGTTCTGGCTGACTTGTTGCCCGAGTGTTGGACAGTAATTATAGTGGGCACCTTGAGCAATTATTTTATTATTTGAGTGACTTTTTAAGAATATTTAGATTGTTGTTCATCACAGCTCCAAATGTTACAGCCAAAGAAATTACTTATTTTTTTTTTATAAACTAATAAACTTTTCTACCCACTTCAACTTACCCCAATTAAACTGACTAAATATATTAAGTTACATATAAGTTAAATATTAAGTTAAGTCATATATTTTTGAACTAAGAAAATAGTTGAAACTGTCGTGACTCTTAGTAATATAACTTATTACAATGTTAATAAGCTGCTCATTTTAAAACAAACATCTTCACATATTAATTTGGCATAAAGAATGCACGAGATATTGATTAAAACTACAGTATAACAATAAAGTAAAAAAATATATACAACATTAATAATTTGCCATACACAAAAATGTAGAGAATATTTATTATACCTGTTTCAAAGGTCCTTCCCATTAAAACTGAGCATTACTGATGGATTAATATACAATTTACTCATGCTCCACTTTTTTCCCCAAACCTGTTTGTGTTTCTTTCTTCTGTTAAGCACAAAGGAAGATGTACTGAAGAATATTGGAAAAAACTATCTTTTTGTTCCTACTATGGATGTCATTGCCTGCCTTTTCCCAACATTCTTCAGGATATAATAATGATAATAATAATACACTTTATTTTATATAGTGCTTTTTAAAGAAGAATCTCAAAGTGCTTTACATACATATAAAAGGCACTGCAGTAAAAGATACATATATGAATATTTAGTTTTGTGTTC
This sequence comes from Danio choprae, assembly GCA_903798125.1. Classification (NCBI taxonomy): domain Eukaryota; kingdom Metazoa; phylum Chordata; class Actinopteri; order Cypriniformes; family Danionidae; genus Danio; species Danio choprae. The sequence continues at coordinate 3,337,514 of CAIGQW010000596.1, forward strand.
AACAGAAGAAATTGCCAAATATTCTGAACCAATTAGTGTAAGATTATGATGAGGACATGTTCATTTTTGGATGAACTATCCCTTTAAAGTAACCCTTTTTTTGCAGCACTCAAAAAATTATTTTGACTGTTTGTTCAAACTACTTATTTAAAATGAGCTGAATCAACACAATTCTTGAGTTTTATTTAGACAACTTAATTTTTTTTGTTGCAAATTTAAGTGGACTGAACAAAACAATTAAGTTAACTTAATCGATTTGTGTTGGGACAACATGAAGGGATTGTGTGGAACCCAGCATTTTCTTTTTTACAGTGAGCTTATGTCAATATCACTATAAAAGGGTATATTGTGTTAAAAGCTTCATCAATTATCACAACAAAAGTGTCATAAGCCTAGTTCTGGATGGTTGCTAGGTGATTCCTGAAAAGAGCCTACTCTCTAGTCCCTGGATGACCCGTGGCCCTCCTTCAGTGTAGATCCTAAGGGCTCTTTCTGCCATCTGCCTGCTGAAAATTATTTACTGCATTTCTTCAGATGTCTTAAAGGAACAGCTCAGCTAAAAATGAAAATTCTGTTATCATTTACTCATCCTTCACTTGTTTTCAACCTGGTTGAGTTTTATTCTTCTGTTGAAGATATTTTGAAGAATGCTGAAGCCATTGACGTCCATAGTATTTTTATACATTATAAATGTCAATAGCTACCGGTTTCCAGCATTTCTCAGAATATCTTCTTTAGTGTTTTGGAGTAACTTTAATGGTGAGTATATGATGAATAAATGTACATTTTAGGTGAACTCTCTCTTAAAGTAATGGGTTTGATGCATAAGCCATTAAAGCTCAAGCTCTTTTTTATTTTACACCTCTTGATAGATTTTTATATTTTAATGCTCATCAAAAGATAATAACAATGAGTAATTTTGCACAAACTCTGGAAATTCCCAATTTTAAAGGCCAAGATTTGTAAAAAAAAAAAAAAAAAAAAAACCCAAAAAACGAAACCCTGCCAAAGGAGCAGGCAGGCCGAGCCGCTCAACGCTTCTGGCTTTCCATCAGGAATTTTGATCGGCAAATACAAACAGCTGTGATTTTGAATTCTCTCCAAATGTCCCAATCCCCGTTCCCTAGTAACCGCTGAGCCTGAGTCTGCTGTCATGCGTCTGATTCTCCTCTCAGACAAACACACACGCATCCTTTTATTCCTGCATTCGCATCCCAAGAGTTCATATCATGTCATGTTCCGCGACGCAGCAGGAATCATAATGTCTCCTGTTTAACTGATGGAGAAGAGATGGGGAAAAAAACAAACAATGTTTATGATAATGAGGAGATGATAATGCGTGTGTAGCTTGTGTAGATTCAATGCCCCCTAGTGGTGGTCAGTGTCAGACATTTATATCTCGGTCATCTTTT
>CAIGQW010000596.1:3346168-3366108 GCA_903798125.1 Danio choprae
GTGTGTGTGTGTGTGTGTGTGTGTGTGCGCGCATGCGTGTGTGCATGTGTGTGTGTGCGTTCATGCTTATAGTCTCACCAAGCTCATCAAAATGTGTCTCAGTCCCGTCCTCCTCTAGAACTGAACACACCATTCGAGCCTTAAGAAACGTGGTCCACTTGTTCACCAGACTGCGTTGACCACCAGTGTCATTCTAAAAATAATTTACAATCCCTTAACATAGTTTACAGTTTATTTATTACACTGTAATTAATGATCATATTAATCTTTACAAATAATATGCGGATAGGGTGACATGGTGGCTCAGTGGTTAGCACTGTCGCCTCACAGCAGGAAGGTCGCTGGTTCGAGTGCAAAAGTTTTATGCAATTTTCCAATTTTGCTAGTACTGTATGTCTTATCTGCATTTTCGGATGGATACATAGCATATGTTAAACATCTACAGTGTGAAATGTAAGTGTTAGAATCTCTGAGCATCATCAGATGGGGCTTAATCAAAATCAACACTTTTTTAAGGACTTGTCAATAAAAGCTTTGGTTTGAAAGTGATAAATGTGAAGCAAAATAATCCAGGATTCCTTAAAACGCATGTCTTAGAAAGACCAAAGCTTAACTATTTCAAATGTGAAAATAATTGATAAACACAATCAACAACACTTACAGGACACACTCGAGCCACCATGGCATGAATGTTTTTAGTGTTTCCACTAGTGTCTGTCAGTCGCTCCCGCAGGAAAAAGTACAGTTTGGCATCGTTGGGGTCTGAACCATCAGGAATCAATTGAGCGTCAATGAACAGTGGCTCTGGTCAAAACAGAAGAAAACTTCAGCTTAAACACTCAATTTGCTCTACATAAACCACATCCACAAACCATAACATTTCTTTCCTAAAGAATCAAACATCTCGGTGTGGTGCTAATGACTGCGTTTATGGAAATGCAGCTCCTGGCGTCAAGAAAATGTATTTCACACATCCTGACAAAATATACATTTCATTGTGTATTTGGATTGTATCACACAAAAGATAACCTGACTCTTTGAGAAAACCATAGTGCATGTGGAATATGTTTTCATTTTCCCGGCGAAATCATTGTAAGCGGATACTGAGTCTATCCTTCCCTCAGACATTTCCTTTGACATGGGCAAAAAAGACGGTGTGGTTTGTGTATTATTTTACTCAAATGGCTCGGAACGTGAACATCTCATTTAACGCTACACATAAATAATTATTTGTAGTTTCAAGTGAAACGTTATGAGCAATTTTCGGACAGAACATAAATGGATAAAACAGCATGTATAGTTTGTACCGCTCAGCCATTTGGAGTTATGCTGGTCCGTCCGCACAGGGTTTCTTGTGGTAAGACTTCTGAAGATAGCCGCGTCTGTCCCCATGAAGTCAATGTACATGCCAGAGAACAACTCCTGATCTGACCACAGACACAAACAGAAACTCGTCTCAGTCACTTTATACAGATTCTGCACGGTCAGTGAAAATCTTTTGCTTAAAGCTTGTGTGAACTTGGTCGTTTATTTAACATTTGTCTTCATTCTTGAATGAATAGGGAGAATGATGAATTATAGGGAAGATAGTAGATTAAAGTCATTTAATTGTATGTAATTAAAGTGATTTAATTGGCTTTAAGTTAAGTGTGTTCATATTTTTAATTAAGCTCTTTTAATTAGTTTGATCTGGACCAAAGAAAGATAATGATGCATTTAGTCCTTGTTTGTTTTGTGTTAACAATGTCTTTTTTTTTTTGGTCTAAACCCAAAGATACAAACCCTGCAAAGTTTTAATCAAACCTGCAAAGTTTGAACAAAACACAAAGTTTTTATTATATTTTTTTCTCTCAGTTTTAATAGATTTAGTTCCTCTTAAAGAGATAGTTTATCTAAAATAAATAAATAAAATATTAATATTAATAAATAAAAAATATATAATTTTATTCTTAAAAAGCACATATGACTTCCTTCTGGAATACACAAGAGAAGATATTTTGAAGAATGTTGGTAACCAAACCGTTTTAGTTACCATTGACTTCTGATTTGTAGATTTCTGATTTATCAATTTTCTTTAGTGTCATGCAAAATATCATGTTAGATTGGAACAGCAATACAACTCAGCAGTTAAATTGTCTTGCACTTCGTAGGTGTAGTGTTTAAAGTGAAGAGATTTTTCAGTTTCTCATTCATTTTATGTATGCCGTGTGTTGTTTATTTATTTATTTATCCATACATTCTGTTTAAAATTTATAAAGAGGCTTTAGAATAAAAAAAAATTGTCCCCTCTTAAATTAATGATCTTTTAATCACTTCTGTTAACACATTAAGTTTGATTGGCCTATTTAAAAAAACATACAAAAAAAAAAACATTTATTTTGTAAAACCACTAAATCTAATTTAAAAACCTATTTAAAAAAATTTGTTTTCTATTTCCAGCTGTGCAGATTTGTTGGTTAAATGTTAGACATTTTGGATTTATTGTGCCTGGACATTTCTCTGCGGTTTACTTTACAAATGACCTTCTCAAATCTCCATTCTCTAAAGCTCTTCTTCCTTTCATCAATACACCACTTCACCAATTCATCACTCCATCTTACTGGGGCCTGTGGTTTGACATGTACAGCTAAGGGCCAAGTTTATGATGGAAATCTGTGAATGGATGTCAGACAGAGAAAGCTGTAGGCTGTCATGTTAAGGACCGTCAGTCTTCGATGCTGTCTAGACGGTTAGGAACTCTTTTACTAAATGGAACAGCCACTTAAACCTTTCTCTCAAACACTCTAAAAAAGTTGTTGTAATCCAATGTTCACAATCGTTGGGTTAAAAAGTGCAATTAAAATTTACAATCCAAATGTTGGGTTTGTCCATATGTGACAACCCAGAATTGTTAATGTGTATTAATGATAACCTGTTGAGTGTTATATTTATTGTTGCGGTAATAAACCATGTGAACTAAAACCATAAAAAAATTAAGTAAACATGAGCTGAAATAAGCCTCATAAGGCAATATTTTCCATTTATTTAAGTCATTATACTAAACTAAAACTAAAATAATAGTTCATGAAAAACTGCAATTGTGAAGCTAATTAAAAAGTTTCAAAAAAAGGTAATTGAATTTTGTCACAATTGCAGGTTTACATCTCACATTTTACAGACTTTTCAGAATCATAGCATCGAGCAGTCTTTAAACTGTTCTCAAAATAGTGGATTCTTGGAATTCTGAGTTTATATTGTTATTGTAAAAAAGTTAAGTAAAATCTCAATTACAAAAATTAAAACAATGCAAATTTTTTAACTGAATCTTACACAGTTTCCTTAAACAAAACCTGAAATTGTAGCTCAATTAGTTTGAGTAACTTTGATTTATTTTATGTATTTAATGCTGGCAGCAGCTAATGACTCATTGAATTAGTGTATGTTATTATCATAGTTACATGTTATAGTGTCATGTTATTTAAGATTTTTAACTGCATGTTTACACAGCTCTTTGGTCAGTTTTACATTTTTTTATTGTGCTTTATAAATAATTAATAAAATGAAAGAAACTCAAACATATATACGTATCTCAGTGATGTAAAAATAGCACCAGAGTGTTTATATTGCTGTTCTAATGGGTCTGGTGTGTGAAAGCATGGATGTGCGTGTAATGTAGCTTAATAGTTGTGTCAACAGCAACCCAACACCAACTAGCCAATTACAGATCAAAGGATTAAAGGGGCGCCACTGACGACCCAAAGTTGTCACGTCAGAAAGGGGCGGCAGACAACCGCAAAATGAGGGTGTTTGGTGACACCGTGGGGTCGTGAACAAAGAGATTCTAGAGAAAATGTGCTATAGAAAGTGTTGAAGACAAATTGGCACCTGTGGATAAAGACATAAAAGACTCACTGAGCATGACCGAGACGGTGTTGACTTGTGGGTTGAAGGAGCAGCGCCCTTTCCCTGATTCTGTCCGGGAAGAGATCTGGAACACTTGCTCCTGCCAAGAACACCAAAAATAACAAAATCTCACATTTCACAAACACAGTCTATTATTGTGGTTAGGGGTCTGTGATATTGGCAATAAATGATATCTGAATATTTTGGGGGATTTTTGTCCCTGCAAGATAAACTATATTTTTCTGTTATTTTGGCTAGTTTGTGCTCGTCAATTATACAGTAGAGATCAAAATTAGAGAATAACCTACTTTTTTTCAATTTCGAGGCCACTGCTTAGTCCTATTTAAAGTTATTATAGTTATATAATAGGAGGAAAAGAGCATTTTTAAGCATTTTATTTCAGGACCTTGAGAAACCCCTTAGTTGTTGATGTTTATCTGCACCTTCATTATCTGACAAACCTATTTAAATGGCAGACTAAGGCCCCATTTACACTAATGCATTTTAGCTTTAAAATGTCATTTTAGAACTAAAAAAAAGGATTTCTGAAATGATATCCATCCACATATAACACTCAAAATGTACATCATGTGACCATACACATTCTCAGGGCATGCCCGTTAAAGTATAAACAGGAAGTGTGTGCTTTGCTCTGCATTTAGTTATTGTACAGTACAATGGCCGTTAAAATGGGCAACATTTTTCTTGTCATGTTGTTGTTTAAAGGTGATCAAGACTGGTCTGTCATCTTCCAGTAGCAATATGGTCATGTGATTGGGGCTTGACGAATAATGGAAGGACACCCTAAAGAACCAATCAGGGAGTGAATGGGGGGGGTTTCCTACTCCTTTCTGGTCACATGGTATTGTAATGTTCATCGCTTTCAAAAAGTGCAGTTTTTCCTATCCAACAGCTACATGATTGGCATCATTTTGAGATTGGTCCACACTGTAATTATTCAAAAAATGTCATGTCGAAGGGCAGAGATTATCTTAAACATTTGTAGATGGACCTAAATCATTTGTCATGTGGACAGGGCCTAATTTTTAGGCCAAAGGAATGACCCTTTCAGCTATAGCAAGAGAAGTTGATCATTTCAAATCTGTGATGTCTAGAATATTGTATCTTTACAATGTTACTTGATGTTACTCTTTACATTCAAGCTCCCCAAAACAGCTGGTCGTCCACTAAACTCAAATGCTGACAATCTATTCTAATCTGAAACAGGAATATTCTAAAAGCAATTTATGTAAACACCTTAATCATAATATAATTCCAGACAGATCAGACATGTGCAACAGCCAATATATATAAAAATAGTTTTTAGCAAAACACATTCGTTTTGGAGATCTGCCTGTCTTCCAATTTGTTTAACTAGAAACTTTCGGGTTTCTGACTGCCAATCCTCTCCTTTATTGGCCAGTCACGTGAAGTGAGAGTAACCAGAGACATAGAGGGAGCCCCGACAGGACATGCAGACGCTAATTTATCACAGGGACACGTGTGTTCATTAACTAATGTATCGCCTCTTTACATCACACGCAACAACAGGCAGCGATGTGGGTCACATGGTGACTCCAGGGTGGCCCCATCATTGTTATGTCACAAAGCTCCTCTACACACTTTCAGAGGGCACAGGTCACTCCATTGCAGAGTTTTTTTTTTTGCTGTAATAGTCCAGCTGGTGTTCAGCCAAGAGAGATGAACATGGACGGAGGGTTGAGAAAGTAAAATGCTTTTCAAACAAAAAAGAATGATAGAAAACAAGCTGCAGGCAAGCAGAACTGTTTTTAATATCACCTGGTCTTGCTTTTCTCTTCTCTTTTTTTCTCTCTTGTCATTTTTAAAACAGAGGATTTTTGCTTCATCTTGCCATCTCTTGTAATCTCATCTTGCTTTTTTCTTTTTTTACATATTCTCATTAACTCTATCAGCGTCCCCTTTGTTTAACGAAGGATTATTTGTCTCTTCTCAACTTATCTGGTCTATTCTTTTCCTCCACTTTCTTTAAGTAAGGATTCTTGGCACAGCTAATGGTGTTATCATTTTTTTTTTAAATTACATTTAATCTTATCTGGTCTCATTTCTAATTCTTTAATAATTATTGATACATTCCAATATTGCCTACTATGTGTCTTTAGTGTCATCTTGTTTAGTTTTTATTCTTGTCTCATTTTCTAATATGTCTATAATAATCTTTAATATTGTATGTAGTCCCATGTTGTGATGTGACATCATCTGATCTCATCTGGTTCTCATTTAGTTCTGTTCCTTCTGTTCTCATTTAATCTCATCTCCTCTTTCCTCACCCCTTATCTGTTTGCCTTGTTCTATTGAGTTCTTGTGTCATTTTGTTTTGACTCATCTTGGTTTGTTTCATCTTGCCTCATCTTTGTCTTGTTTAGTACCATTTGTTTAGTCTTATCCCCTCTAGTCTCTTCTTTTTTTTATTTAGTTTTGTCTCATTTTGTAATGTGTTATCTTTAATCTTTAAAATTTTATTTATTCACATCTCACGTCTTTGCTTGTCCCCTCTTGTGTCATCTCATTTGGTTCTCATTTCGTCTTGTTTAATCTGTTCATCTAATCTTGCTTGTCATTTCTTGCCACATCTCATAACTGTATCTCATTTTGTTTCAATTCTTATAATCTCAGCTCATCTCATCTTCTCTCATTTTTTCTCCTTTAGTTTTTTATCTTTAAAGAATTCTCATTCTCATTTTTAATGTATTCTCATCTCATGCCATAGCTTGTCTCTCCCACCAGATTATTTTATTTTCTCTCATCTCATCTAGTCTGGTCTCGTTTCATCTTATCTTATCTAGCCTCATCTCATCTAGGCTCATCTTGTATCATCACATCTAGTCTCATCATGTCTCATCTAGTCTAATCTCGAGTCAGTCTCATCTAATCAAATCTCATCTCGTCTCTTCAAGGTTTTTATCCTCATGATTATTTTCTTCGAAAAATCTAATTTATTTTCATGTAATTTAATTTGGTCTCATCTTGTCATATCTTTAATACTATTTAAACTCACATATCATGTTGTGGCTTGTTTATTTAAGTTTCATTTCACATTTAGTTTCATCTCTTGGATCACATTTTGTCTTACTTAGCTTGTTTTATCCTTGATTTGTTATATCTTTTCTAATATCTGTTCACTTTTTGGAAAATATATTCTTGTTTTATCATGTGTGATCTCTTTTATTCTCCTTTAATATTTAAGGACGTATTCCTGTCTCGTGTCACTGTTTGTTTTCTCACGTCTTTTCCATCTGGTACTCGCTTTTTCTTGTCTCATCCTGCCCCACTCATCTCTGTCTTGTCATATCTCGTTTTGCATTTTCTTGCCTTGTTGTGCCTTTCAACATTTTATTTGTTTTCTTCCATTTGCATTGGAGTTTGTCTCATCTGTTTTACCTCAGCTGGTCTCTCCACTTCTTTTTGTTAATCCTTCATTTCACCTACTCTCTTATCTTTTTGTTTTGCCATCTGGTCTTTTTTCATATCATCACAATTCATCGTATCCCATTTGTAATGTCTAACTTTTTCTCTGGTTTCATGTCATCTGGTCAATTTTTCTCCTTTAATCAATTACTTCTCTTATTCCCACACCGATCTAAATTGTCATGGGATGTATATAATTAACTTTACAACTCAGCAGCGCATTACAGAAACTAATTCTTACCATTAGTTTTTGGTAATTTTTATCAAATTCTTTTGAACAGCAGATGTAGTAAAGTTAAGGTGAAACTGAACTAAATCAGACTGCTTTCATTAGCGAGTGTAAACTGACCTCAGGACGTCTGCCACGGTTAACATATGCACACACTGGGCTGTAGGCTCCACTGCCGCAGATGAACAGATGAGTCCTGTTATAAGGTTGGATCACTCTTAAGAAGTTCCCACATCCATGCTGAGAAAAACAAAAGAGACAGAGATTATTGATTTTAAATGTAAAAGTTAAACTTATTTTAAACATCCTTTAACATCATTTTAAAAGGAACCCTAGGGACCTAAATGGCTTAATCGTTTATCGGGTGAAGAACTATATGGTAACTTCATTAACATTGCTTACAATATATTGATTACAATGACGTGTGTGTGTGTGTGTGTGTGTGTGTGTGTGTGTGTGTGTGTGTGTGTGCGTGTGCGTGTGTGCGTGTGCGTGTGTGCGTGTGTGCGTGTGTGCGTGTGTGTGTGTGTGTGTGTGTGTGTGTGTGTTTAAGTTTTTTTCATAAAAGTTCAAAAGGAACCTTGTAATAACCCCCAGTAACACAGTTTTTCTTTTTCATTTTTGCTAATGTAAATGATGTCTTTTAATAAAATGGAAAACATAATTAAAGATTTGCATTATTCAACGAATCCAAGACCTCAGTTGCGGAAAGAGCTTACAGGTAGTGATAAATATAAACATAGGATGACATCAAGCATCAATTTTGCAGCGTGGACTTTTGCAGGGGCTGTTTAGAATCATTGTGGGTAGTCTACTGAAAATTAGAAACAAAGAAATGCACAATGTGGCATCCTATATCAATGTTTTATTCTTCCCAAGTTGTGTTTGGATTAAAATAGTAAAAGGTAGCACCAGAGGTTCAATAAATGCAACCATTTAACATCAACAACACAGAATATACATGTGTATATATTTTAAAACTGAATGTGGACTTCACATCTGGTGTGTGACCCCTTTGATTGTCATTTAACCACCAGAAATGACCGGACTGTAAATGATTTGAGTGGAGTCACTGGAACTTGAGTTTTAGCATGATGGCCCATAATGTCATAATAAATATGTTGAATGAACAACCCCATGTTACATTTCAATTCAGAAAGACCATTGGGTGACCCATTCAATGTTCATTATTATAGTATGTTTGTGAGCTTATTGACCAATACAGTGGATGCTCAGATATGATACACATACATTCTTGAATAACACAAATAATTAGAGTTTTTAATCAATCATGCCATCACCTGTACTCTTGGAAAAAATATTTAGCAGCCAGCCAATTTATCATTTGTTCAAACGATTGTGATTCATAAAGTATTTTGCACTTAAAACTATTTTAATGGAGGGTTAAGTATAGAGTGGGCATCCATCAACAGAAACATAAATCTTATTGTGGTCGCTCTATTCGCTCAACGTGCACTTCTGCTAAGAAAGCAGGTTTCTTAAATGACTGTCAAATCAGCATTATAAATGTGTGGAAAGTGTCAAAATGAAAATTTCCATTTTCTCACACTTAAGTGGTTTTAAAGTTCTGTTGAACACGAAACAAGATATACTGAAGAATATTTTTAAAAAGTAGCCATCGGCATTAATAGTAGGAACAAAAAATACTATGGAAGTCAATGGCTGTTCGTTTGTTTTTTCCTCTCAACATTCTTCAGTATATCTTCCTTTGTGTTCAACAGAAGAAAGAAAATCAAACAGGTTTGGAACAAGTGGAGGATGGGTAAATAATGACATCATTTTCCTTTTTGGGTGAATTATCCCAACAAGCGCCATCCAGTTGTGACCAGATTGATTATCACATCTTAATACCAGCAGTAGATGAGCCCTAAAATCCCAGCAAATTCTATTAGCAAGCTGAAATGTTTGCTTAATCCATTTTGAGAGATGCCAATGCCAATTAAAATTAAGCTGACTTTAATATATCAATCTGAACCTATAATTTAGGAAGTTTATGTAGATCAGGAATTCAAGGCCTGTCTTAAGACTCCAGAAAACCCAAACTAAACTGATGCCAAATCAAATGCACATGATCCAGCCCAGAAAAAAAGAGTAGGGATGAGCAGGGAAAGAAAAGCAGTGCCAGGGGAGCAGTTAGAAACTTGGCGAAGTGTGTGAAAACAGCAGCTGCTTGAGCTCTCGGTTAGCATGAGCACACACAGACCCTTCAAGAGTAACTGCAGTAAAATCACAGCACACACCCCACAGTCAGCTCTTCCCATTTTTTTTATGTGTTTGCCATCAATATATCTTTTTTGTCCTGTGTCACATATCAACATTATCCTCTTCTGGCTTGTATTCACTGGTAGATTCATGGTATGTAAACCTTTTCTCACGCAAAAGTGAAAAGACGTTTTGACGGCTTACAGTTCACATCCAGATCAGGCTGAATTAACAAGAAGGAGCTCTATAAACATGTCTTAATATCATTTACAGCTCGGCTAAAAAACGCCTCAGTGTTTCCCTAATGGTGCAGATGGTTTCGGATGATGTGCAGTCACGCGCGGGTGACACTATCAAGGGTAGATCCCTAACAACATGACATGGGACAACGCTACAGGTCCATTGATACACATAAAACATCAGGGGGAATCAGTGGTGCAAACCCCAGTTTAAACACAGGCACGCATAGACCCTCTGAAGGGCTCAAGCACAAATATTTGTCAGAAGTAGCGAAGGAAGGCTGCATATATCATTGTGTGACATGTTGCTGTTTCCCCACTGGTAAAGTTATTATCCATTGTATTCCAAGTGTTTTGGGCTGGGTGAATTTTATGAACAATTTTTAGGGATATTTGAGTGGCAACATTTATCGAAGAAACTATTATTTTAAAAAAAGAGGTATTTTGAATAATGAATTGGAATTAATAAGGTTTATTTTTATTTTATTTTATTTTAACTTAAATTTTATTTTATTTTAACTTAAATAGAAATAAAAATACAGCAAATATTTGAAAATGCTTAAAGCTAACTAAAACTAACATACATAATTTATATGAATAATTAATTTGTTATATTGTGTCTAATGTTTTTTTAAGCTAAAATCAACAGATTTTAATTAATATCTGTCAATTTTTATTGCAATTAAATTATTATGTACAATATTTAACTTCATATTTGAATACCAGTGCGCATATATTTTCTTATATATATATATATGATGTGGTTCTACAATACAACATTTGTCTTTGTCCAGCTGAAAACAAGGGTCCATTTGCACATCATAATTTATTCTAACACACATTTTTGATGACAGGGAAGGTGTGACGTCCCACTGCGCTTCAGAAAACATCCAGAGACACAACCATCTGTTTCTGATCCAGCCTTGACTGGCAGAAATGGGAAAAATAAAACTTTATTTTCAAACAACATGCATCTGTTCCTGATCCAGACATAACAGTTCAAATCTGAGAAGCAAACAGTGATTTAATGTTTGGTGCTCTTATGATTGATTTGGGACAAGCGTAATTAATTGCTGTGATTGTAGGGAGAATAATGCTTGTGAAAACAGCTCAGTGTGCGATCAATTCTCCAAGCTACAGACAAACAGCAGACAAATAGGAGTCGGATCAAGAATGCTGCTGCTTTCATTGTGAATCAAAGGCATAAAAGAGTTGGCCAACCATTGCATGCCGGGAGTTTAAAAGAGGCAATGTTCTTACTGTCGGGTCTTTGCCAGCCATCTGACACTCCTCGACCTTACTGATGGACGCCGGCCAGAAGATCTGATGGAGAGGAAAAAAATAAGAGGAGAGCAATCTGAGAACATTGGATATAGTCAGTAAAGTGCATTGTTTAAATTTGTAGTGACAGGTTAACAATACTTTGCATGTCTGTTGAACAGCTGGCAAGTTGAGTAAATTATAAATTATATTTAATTAGTATATACAATTTTGAACAAAGCAACATATGCCGTGATGGGGTCAGTATGATATTTGCTGAAAGAAGTTTGTGCTTTTATTCAGCAAGTATGTATTTAAGGGTTTAAAAGTGGAAAGACATTTGTAGTATTGTAGTTTTTAAGATTTGTATTGTAAATAAATGTCTTTATAGTGATAAATAAATCTCTTCTGAACTTTATATTAAACTATAAATAAAAATTGCTACCTTGTCATCAGAGGAATAAATCAAACTTTAGATTGGTACTGTACATTTCTTTCTGTTCCTCACAAAAAAAAGCTTCAAATACAAAAATAAAACTAATATTATTTTCTTTCTCTTTTTTTCAACAGCACTAGTCAGCTTTCATTTTTTGGACAAGAACAGCCTGGACCAAATTTGGGGAAAAAATTCTCCTTGGTGGATAAGAGTAAGTACGATAAATCAACACTTCATCCTGTTAACTGTCACTGACACCTTATTTATTTATTTATGTATTTATTTATTTATTTATTTGTTTATTTATTGATATGCCATATGTTTCAATAATTATCCTAAATTCACATTTAAAAACTTGAAAACTAAACATTTATTCTGTAAAACTATATGAAATCAGAAATTGTGTTACAGTCCAAACAGTCCTGTAAACCAATTGAACTCCTAGCTTTATTTACTTTCCGTCTTTTTGAAACGTCACAGCAACATGTCACAACTGTCGACTGAAAACTCTTCCGACTAAGGGTGTACTCACACTAGGCTATCCAAACCATGACCAAGCCCGTTTAACCCCCACTTCCTAGTTTGTTTGACAAGTGTGAGTGCTCCGAATTGCTCCGAATTGAAAGAGGTGTGCCAGAGCGTGGTTCAGTTGGGCTTTGGCACGGTACGGCTATAGTGTGAGTGTAAAGCACAACTGAGTGCTTAACTGAAGACGTGATGTCACTTTTAAGGGTTTCGTGTGGATTTATTAATCATTCTTACTTTTCAATGAACACGAACTGTCATAGTTAATTAAAGATGCACATCAGCTGCACCTTTAGCAAACCTTCTAATACCATGACTTTTCTGAAAATTTTGGAGCGTCAAAATTGGTGGATCTGTTCAGCAAGATACTTGACTATGTGTCATCGCATCCCAAACAACTTAAAATAATACAAAAATAATACAAAAACAATATAACTAAAGCAATCTCCATTGTACTGAGAGAGAGAGAGCTTCTCTTCCTGACTGAACAGTCGCATCCCCAGTGATATAAGCGTGCTCTTGCTCGGAAGGGAAAATTGCAGTGTGAGTACAGACCCAGGGGAAGAAGGGAGGGGAGACAAGCGCACCCGGGCATGGTTCAAGGCAACTGTACCTAGTGTGAGTACACCCTTAAACACTAAAACGACAAAAAATTCTTTGCTCAGTACTGTGCATGTGCACAGACGTAAGACGCTTTTACCTGCGTCATATCCACCTGGCTTATATTTACTTTCCATCTCTTTAAAACGTCTCTTTTTTTTTTTTTTTTAAAGCATTTTTAAATGAAAACATATTAGTGTGGACATGGGCATTTTGCAAAGCTTTCATGAATTCCAAATATTTAAAGAAGGGGTATGATGAAAAAGAGAGTTTTTTACAGTGTTAAATATTGGATTTTGTGATGTAAAGCATAGATCAATAGACAGACAAATGGTCTTCCAGATTGGAACTAGTTTCTGATTTATTTATTTGTGAACATGGCCTTAGTTGACATCATTAAGTGTGGATCTCTCATGGTAGAGCACGCACTCGCACATTACAGCCTATCACTCAGGATTAGGATGTCTCTGCAGCACTGCACAGGCCTTACTAGAGAATGGCTTTAAAGGAATGTGTTTTTGTTTGTATATCACAGGTTGTATTCAATCCTGCATTTTCACATCTGTGTTCCAAAATCTGGGAGTTTTTTTTTTAGCAATAACAAGTTCTAAAAGAGCCTCACGGTGGCGCAGTGGGTAGCATGATTGCCTCACAGCAAGAAGGTCGCTGGTTCGAGCCTCGGCTGTGTCCAAGTCCAAAGACATGCGGTACAGGTGAATTGGGTAAGCTAAATTGTCCGTAGTGTATGAGTGTGAATGAGTGTATGGATGTTTCCCAGAGATGGGTTGCAGCTGGAAGGGCATCCGCTGCGTAAAACATATGCTGGATAAGTTGGCGGTTCATTCCGCTGTGGCGACCCCAGATTAATAAAGGGACTAAGCCGAAAAGAAAATGAATGAATGAATGAAGTTCTAAAAGTTCTAAAATACTCAGATATAAGACGTTTTTCCATTGAACTTGTAATACGGGTCGAGTCCTGCAGGATAGACAGGCAACACAAACCAGCAGAATCCACTGGAACGCAATGAAACTCTGAAGCTTTGCCAACCACAGTTGGAAGAGGAAAGATAAACTTCCTTAATTTGTGCCAGTTGTGTTCAGACTGTTTCCTCAAGAGCCGGCGCTGCCTAACCAAACTGCTGCTCCACCATTTGTCAAATATGATGGAAGAAATGTGGTCACCATTGCTTTCTACAGCTGCGCAACTGTTTCATGTTGATCTGGAGAGCTTTTGACAGCTCATTCACCTTCAGTGTGGCCTGGCTGATGTTGTTGATGTCCATCGAGAGTATGTGGTCTTTGCAGCCCACGTACATGCGATCTTGATCCTCATCCGTTAAAAGGATCCTGTAGTCCATGGCCTTCTCAGATAGAGAATAGTGCTCAAAGGACTGGGTTTTCTGCAGTTCTGTAATGCAAACACAAACATGTTCTTTGCATTAGTTAGAGGTTTGGGTGTTTACTTGCACTTCTGACAACGACAAGATTGTTGAACTCCAATCGCACTCCAAAACACGCTTTATACTTCCAAAGGGATGCAAAACCCTTCAACATGCCATCAAAGTCTACCTAATGAAAAGCAAACTCATGAATATTCATTGTTTTTTCAAGTTTGTCTTTCAGAAATGTATAGAGAAGTGGAGGCCTCAGTGATACCCTTCTTCTCATCGTCTTTATCCTTTTTGTAACACCCTTCTATAGCCAGAGCTCCTTATTGTTCTCTTCAATGACCAGATAACACCCTCCAGCCCCAATGAAAGTCACATGTCTCTACTTTTCTTTCCTTTTACATTTCTGCTTTTTATCCTGTAACAAAGAGTAGGCATATAAAGTCGGTATATTCACCAAGTCTGTAAACACAAACCTATGCAAATCCTACATTTTTAGTGGATCACTTGATAAATAAGTGTCCAACTTAACATTTAAATGAGTATATTGAGTGGACAAAAATAATAAAATAAAAAACATGGTAAAAAATACACCTAACATATAAATGATTAGTATTAATTGTTATAATATAATAATATGAGTTTTCTTTTCCATCTGAATTGATTAGGGATTTCTACTGTCACAACCCAGCTATGAAATTTATATTCATTTTGTCATGCTTAAATGTTAATAATTTATTATAAATATTTATTATTAGAAAGCGATTTTATTTGCAATGGTTTGTGTTATTATTAAACTATTAAGCAATTTGCTGGTCATTACTTAATAGAGGCAAATTATGGTGCTAGTATATTAAGTGATTAATACTCTAAAAATGCTCTAAATGACATTTGGAAAAAATGTTATCAGCCTTTATAGAATAAAACAAATATTATCATTTTACTCTACCTAATAAACCTAGTACCCCAGAGAAATTTTCAAGTGGTGTAGTTTCATTTAGCAAGACAGGGCGAGTAGACGATCATCACCTCAGGCTCTGTGAGGAGCCATGACAGTAGACAGTATGTCTCAGCAGACTATTATAGGATTATATTAGTGGAGAGGGCCGTGTCAAACTCGTCATTCTAACGTGGCTTTAATAAAGAGAGACGCGATTACATCAGCCAGGCTTCAAAGCTTCACCGATAGCATCTCCGACAGATAAAAGTGCCATTATTACTGCTCAAAGGGCTTATCAGAGCAATACTGCTACATGCATGAGAACTAGAAATGAGCAAAGATGTGAGGTTTCAGAAGAAACAGTGGAGGACGCAGACGTGAGGAAATTTATAAAAAAATCCTCAAAAGAGGAAACAAGAGGAAGAAATCCCACATCAGGTTATAGATTTCATGCAACTAATTAGAAACATTCAGCTTCTGTAACCTCAGACAGAAATCATAAAATCCAAATTCACCCTATTCAGCAGACTCCTGCTCATTTAAAGACTTTCTGAATGGTTTTCTTATTGTTGGGTGAGGTTCTGGGTTCTCTTTGATCAAATAAAATGGTGTGTTACATAAATGTAACTTAAACTGTATGTGGGACAAAATATTTTAAGTATATAAAAGTTTGAGGGCTTAAATTTTTTTTTCCTTTGACTCATTAAATACAATTAAGGTCAATGACTACCAGTTTTCATCATTCTGGTAAATATTCTGACACCTTTTTTATTATTATATATATAAATGTTATACCACTGTCGACAGCAGTTGTGCTGTGTAATACTATTGTGGAAAACATTACTTTTTCCCCCATTTTTTGATTTAAGTTTAAAAGAATAGCAATGATTTTAAAAGGTCTCTTTGTAACATTACTAATGTTTTTTTTTTTTATTGATTTACAGCATCTTTGTTTAATAAAATAATTAACTTTAATGAAAACTAGTTTGAGTGTGTTAGGTTATGAGAAAATACTGCTGGTGAATTGGGGAAAAATATTGGCCAGCAAGCAGTTTTTTTGTTTAAAAGACATCTAATAGATGTCAAAGCATAGAGGCCTCGGCTAAGACAAGGCTAAATTGGGCTCTCTGCACTCAAAATAATATTTTTGCTACTTGTTCAGACTATTTATTTAAAATGAGCTGAATCAATACAATTCTTGAGGTTTTATGGGGGGGACAACTTATTTGTTTGATGTTCAATCAATTTAAAATGGTAAAAACCATTAAGTTAACTTAATCGATTTGTGTTGGGATGACATAAAGTGATTGTGTGGAAGCCAGTATTTTTTTACAGTGACTATTGACTGATGACTATTATGTCTATTTTTAGACTATTGTTAGATGTCTATTGGATTTTCATTCTATTAGATATCTTTTAAACACAGAATTGCTTGGTGGGTTGTTACCAGCATGCTTCCATTTTTAATTGATTACAGTCAGAACATTTTCGTGTTGCAAGTTTGTATGATTATATGATTAAATATGCAAATCAAGCATATTTATTATTATTTAAATATGTGCTAATTTGCGTACATTTCTAGCACTAGCAAAAAAAACTAAACAGGTTCAAAATTCCTAATAAGTGATATAAAGGAAACTTTAAGGAAACTTTTTTTTAAAAATCTGTTTTTGTTTTTTATATTAGACTGAAGAAAACAAAACACTATGAAAAGCCAAAAAGCTACAAATCTCCAAATAAATTGAGATGAGCATAAAACTTGTCGTAAACAAATACAATTTTGAGCCTTTTTGTGTGGAATTTCACAAAAGGCATTCCAAATGTTAATTTGAAGCAGTATTTACTTGTCTGCATGTGAGTAAGTTGAAGACAGCACAGTGGAAAAGTTCTCAAGACCTTCCCACCCGGTACATAAACGGACACGTTTTTTGCCTCTTGGGAGGATTGTGTGGTGTTTTGTGTCCGCCTGGCCTGACCTCTAAACTCTGAAAACACAAATCACACGTTCTCATATCTAAGTCAACATTCCCCACTGACAGGTGCTTTCACACCTGCAAATAATGCAGTCAAGGAAGATTTCTTATTTTGCTTTAAAAATGGGAATGCAACAGACCGATTATCTAATTTACGCTAAATGTAAAATAATATTTGACTTCAGGTCAAAGATCACTTAGCACATTTCTCAGTGAGGGAAGAGAGAGGCTACATCACTATCTGCGTACTTATATTACACACTGCACAAGTATGAACTTCATTGGAGATGGAAACTGTGACCATGGTATTGTGGCAGAAATGTAGGATATTTATTTTAACCCTTTACGTTGTCCTAATTGATCATGAAATATGTATCATCGGAGAGCACATGAAATAAAATCAATGAGGCCTGTTTTAAGTTTTTTTTAATTTAGCAAAATTAAATAATAATTTAATAATAAACTTAACTAAAGAACAAAACAAATTTAGTAACAAACTTAAATAAAAAGAAATATTTTTTCAAATATTATTGTAATTTTTTTAATAGTGTGGATTTTGGGAAGCATCGAGATTTGTGATTACTTTCATTGTGATCTATAGGTTAAATTACAAATCTACTGCAAAAACTACTACTAAAAAAACCACTGAAGTTAGCTTTTGCCCAAGTATTCAAAAATGTTTTGCATTAGAGGCCATTTTTCTAAGCAAAGTCACTTCAGGTAGCTTGAGTTAGTTGGATGGCACTTACGCAATGCAGTTTTCAGACAGTGCCAAGGCAGTTGGAGTGAGATCAACGCTTTGATTGTGTCAATAGATCTTTTTGTTTATGAGCAACTGCAGTGTTAATTTGGCACCGTGTTTGAGATCATGACCTTTTCCCGAAGCTGAACATCACAGAGAAACACTTATTGAATCCATTATACTGCAGGATAAGCTGGCAGCTTCTTCAAAATGACATCTTAAGGCTTTTGTAAAGGCAGCATTTTTGTCATATGATATTGCAGTGTGGCAAACAGGATTACATAATGTATTTGGGTCAATGACAAATGAGAATGTTAAAGATTATAAGGAAAAGACAGTTAAAAATGATGGACCATGTTCTTAGAAATGTCATTTTTGTGTCAATGTTTTTCTTGAGCAAGCATTAGTGCAAAGGATGTTTCATCTTTAAAAATGCCAACAGGTTGTTATAGAATCACATAATTAAGCTTTTTTTTATAAAAACAATGTCTGTTTCTCAATTTCAAGAACGCAGAGAACAGACTTGCATTCTCATGGAGACTGCGAGAACACAGAACGCGTCCTGTAAGAAATGAGATGCTGTGTTCTTCCTGATGATCACATGACCTTCACACGTTTTTAACAGAAAATTATTTAAACATTCCAGCATTCATACAATTATTTATTGTTTGTATCATTTTCAACATATACAACATGCACAAAAGCCTTACAAATATACTTTGCACAATACAACTAAAACTGATTTTAATATGAATTTCAGCAAATAAAGACCCTTAATGTGTTTATACTTTTATTATGATTTTCATGTTAAAGGGCATCTATGATGAAAATCCTCTTTTGTAAGCTGTTTGGACAGAACTGTGTGTAGGTATAGTTTGACCACAGTCAAATTGGGGTGATATAAAGACAATAAGTCTCTTTTTTTTTATTTTCTAACGTTAAAATTGGATCCAAATCCCTCCCAATTTGAGGCCGACCGCAACTTGACATAGGAGTGTGGTTTCCCCGCCCACTGAATTAATTGAGAGCCATGTATTAACATGTCTCCGTAGTAACGCGTATAATCATATCAACAAGACAGGATATGCGCAAAGCAAAGTTTAAAGTTAAACGCGCGCTGTGTGTGCCTGTGTGTGTGCGTGAACTTTGTAATGACATTGAGTGTGACTCATCGCAGAAAGGCTTGAATTAACTCCACAACAAATACATCAAATAATCATTGGGAAAGTTCTTACTGTAGTATTTTTCACAAACGTTACGTGACTGTCTGATATCTGATGCTGCTGAGGTGGAGACTGAGGCACACTATAACAGGCACGTGGGAACAGTGGGCGGGGAGAACCAGCATTAAAGGCACAGGCCACCAAAACTGCTACAAAGGCAAAAAAATCAAACATTCTAAAATGTAAAATAAATAATCTGATGGGTGTTTTGAGCTGAAACTTTCAGACACATTCTGGAGACACAAAAGACTTCTCTTAAATCTTAAAAAAGGTGAGTGTTCTTGGCACACTTTGGGCCTCTTGGTACCCTCTGAGCATCATTTAAACACCTCAGCCTTGTGAACCAATCTTGTAATGTTACTTCCAACAGGATAATGTGCCACGTCTCAAAGCTACAGTCATCTCAGACTGTTTTTCTTCTTTAAAAACTGTAATCCTCGAGGAATGTTTCCAGCACCTTGTTGAATTTATACCACACACAAAGGTTTTCCAACCCAGTACTGACAAGATATACCTAAGTGGCTGTTGAGTGTGTATTGAAGTATACTTTAATGCTGCTACTTATTTTCATTTTTAAGCTTTAAACACCAGTGAAACTGATGACATTTATGTTTTTGTGAATAAATGAATAGGTCCAGACTTCAGCATTACATCAGTAATTCATCTGCAGATGGCTCCAGAAAATCTGGATGGCTCCAGGGAATTACAAGCCACATTTTTGTAAAGGTAAACCACTATTTAATTCAGATTATTATTATTATTATTATTATTATTATTATTATTATTAACAACAACAACAACAACAACAACAACAACAACAACAACAACAACAA
>CAIGQW010000596.1:3376414-3390350 GCA_903798125.1 Danio choprae
TTATTATTATTATTATTATTATTATTATTATTATTATTATTATTATTGTTGTTGTTGTTGTTGTTGTTGTTGTTGTTGTTGTTGTTGTTTGGCAACATTTTTTAGATTTGGGTGAATATTTGTACACAATACCGATGAAATATACTGTCTGAAATCAGCATATGGAGATATCAAATATGCTGTCTGAATTCACATTTATATGTGAAGCAACACAGGAAGGCTCTGTCTGTTCCATTACATCAGTGTTTCCTTTCTTTTTCATTTTAAGCAATTGAAAAGTTTGGCCTCTCATCTGGAAAAAAGCTTTACAAATCTTCAAACTATAAACCAACATTCTTTTCAAAGTCTGCACGGTTTGAGCAAACAGACAGAATGAAAGGTTTGAAAGCTGAAAACATTGAACTACCCTTGAATACATTAGCATGAATCAATAGGGCAGAACGTGCATGTTAACTCCATTATGACAGGCTCTTCTCCCTATTGATGGACACGGATTGATCATGTATCTGCAGGCAAACAGAGGAATCCATGCAATATTTACCAAGGTTGGAAAGGAGAGCAAAGGCAGAGACAGAGGTTAAATGAGGGCAGGAAAGAAGACAAATATTGTGTGCCTCAAGCTCTGCAGTCCAAGCTTTAACTCGATCGGAACAGTTAACCTAGACACAGCCTGCAGATAAGCACACTTAATGGCTTTATTATGTCATTTGTAGAGAATGGACCCCCTACCCCCCCCCATTATGATTAAGTTCATTGCTTAATATTTTACATGTGTTCAATGTTCATTGTTGTGACTACAAGGAACTATTTGGTTTGTAGATCTTGGTCTGTAGTTGATCAGACATCAGTTTAACCCTAACCAGACCTAACCATGACCTCTTAACCTCTGGCTCAAACTTGAAGAAGATTGCAGACAATGTTCTTGCACCAGTAAATGATAATTGTTTGGTTCAGTTTGGTAAGCCAAGAATCTGTGTTACTATGCCTGGGGGTGTATTCTTTAATAAACATTTTTGTGCATATAGCTTGCTTTGAAATTACTTTGTGATTATGAAAAGCATATTGTTTTAGGTATTTTTATTTTTGCTTGGTTGCATTTCTGTTTCTTTTCTTTTCTTTTCTTTTTTTGTAATTGCTTTTGCTTTGTGATTCTTGATGCTGTTTTGCCTACCAGTAGCTTTCACAAGTAATTCTAAAAGGCATATTTGTTTTTAATTTTGTGTTTTGTTTACATTTGGTTTGATATGGTTAGGTTTTCCTCATCCAGACTGACATTTTTATTGCTTTCTGAAAAATGATCTCTGACCTCGAAATAAATGGATGATATGTGACCATTCATGTTCACTGGGCATTCGCATATTTTGCCAGTATTCGTACTTACAGCTTGTGTAATGGTCATATCATATGTAATGGGCTTGACAAATCAGGAATGATACGTAATAGTCCAGAAGAGCAGAGAGCCTCCATTTACAAAAGTTTACATTTCAATCCGTCTGTAAGAACAGGGGTACTTTCTTTCTATGTAGTTTACCTGTTTGTCCACTCAAGAATATAGTGTCTGGTGACTGAAACCAAAACATTCTGAAAACTCCTGTCAAGTTGAAGATTTTCTGAAACTCAGAGTACAGTGTATCAGTTACAACTGTAGGTTTTTGCCTCATGACTTCAGTGCGCTGTTTTTTCCTTGCTGAATGGCCAACATGGCTGGGTTTACACCAAATGCGGATTGAGGCAAATTCTGCATGTACGTGCATTCTGGGTCCTTCGCATTGCCGGATGGTAATCCACCACTGTTCTCATGTTTGCATTGACTTGAATGCAATGTACTCACGTAAATACTTGATTCCATTTTTGGTGTGAACCCAGCATAATATGCTTTTATTGTCGCCTGTTGGGTCGCCTTTCCCTTACCTTGTATCACAGTGCATTTTTGCTTTTTCATGTGGATAGAGATATTTATTTAAATTAAGTCTGGGAAAACTCAATTTTTAATAATACCTGTGTACATGTGGACATGAAACTGAACACCAGCGTTTACCAACTAAAATAGGGACTTCAGCATTTTTAATATGCTCTGTTTTTGCGGGTCAATGGTGGCGGCGTAGTGTGGATGGCAGGCTTAACCATAACAAAAAATATTTTTTTTTACAAATCAAGTTAATGTAAATGGCATCTTGTTTTTCTTGCTTTTTGTTTCAGGTTTAATTTGTTCCTGTTTTGAATTCCTTGCTTTTGATTTGTTAAATTTTCTTTTTGTTATTGCTTTTGTTTTGTTTACCTAGCAGTTTTTCCAAGCAATTCTAAAAGGCATTTTGCTTTTAGTTTTGGGTTCATGTTTTGTTTCGTTTAGTTTTGTTTGGTTAGATTTAGGCTTTGTTGCATTTTTGTTAGTGTTTTTTTTTTTTTGTTTGTTTGTTGCATTTAGGTTTTGTTAGCAAACATTGTGCTAACAACCTCTGAACACAAACAAAAAACATCAGTTTTGTATTTAACATACTTAGACTGAGATATTACTTGTTTAAGTGCAGAGAATCCAAAAACCAATGAAGACTATCCAAAGTAAAACCTTCAGTCTTTTGTAAAGATTGTTCATCATCATACTTCTTGGCTTCAGCCACAACAGTGATTTATGCCAAAAAAGTTACCTTATAGACGATGAATGTGATGCTGGCTCAGGTTAGTGCTGTTTAATCCTCAAAGCGATATCTGAGGTAGAAAATTCAGAGAATGTTTCACCCAGGCCGTGACTGGCTTTGAGTAAATGTTAGTCTTGATTTTCAGCGGACTATAATTAAGATAAAAATCAGGCATTCATAGATGAGGCCTTTCTTAAAGCTCCCAAGTGTGCATTTTCATAAATGTTTGAGGGCTTAGCGGTCTTAAATTATGGCATCGCTGTTAGTACGTATATGGCACACACAAACACACTTAAAGGCAGTTTTGTGGCCTGCTGGAGGATAAAGGAGTTTTAATGCTGCATAATTGCAGTACGACTAAAACAATCCAAGGACAAAAATGTGTGGTGCGTGTTTTCGTGGAAAGGGAAATTTGTGGATGCACGCACAACTGGCACAAATATGTTGTAAATGACTACCATCACAACATGGAAACACCCTGATATGGCGTCCTATTTTTCATAAGCCGAAATGAAATGCAGTCGATATGCTGTTAAATATCATTGTATAAATAACAAAGAACAGAACTGTCAGTTGATGTAAACAGGGTTTGACAACCGCTAGTAAAGCATCATAAAGGTCAGCGATGTGATGAGAAAAAGCTGCATTAAAGACTAAATGTAAATGCTGAAAACAATCCATAGACTGAAGGATTCCTAAAATGCCTCACATTTCTGACGGTTAACCGAAAACCACAACAACCCACCCATGGACAAATCAACATGGGTATCAATTAAGCTCCTTATTTGCGAAGGGTGTTGGTTTGTGTTACCTGGCCCAAGTTCACAAATGTGGCTTAAACTGGATTTTGGACTGGGAGGATTCAGGTCAGAACTGATAAACAAACATTAGCAGACAAAATGCTGAGCCAAGGAAACACCCGACTGTTTGTGATTGTGTTCTAATTGAAGTAAATGCATTATTAACAAGGCTGACTTCATTATATTGGCAAATGTAACATATAACTGACTCCTCTCTAAGATTAATGGACAAAATAAATTTAATTTAATGTAATTAAATTTGTAAATAATACAATAATACAGATACAAAATAATACAATGAATTATACATTACTGTAATAAAATATTTATTCCTTGCATTTCAGTATTAAATTCAGGGGTTACAATTTACAATGTTTTTATTAATAACTGTTTTAAATAGTCAATGTTCTGGCCTTTTGGCTGAGGAAGTATGGTTTCGAGTTTTGTTTTTCATCGCACTTCACTCCATTCACTTTCATTCAATTTTCAATCATTAATTGACCATCATAAAAAAGCATCATAATTAAGATAAATTATATCAAACGAAATTAATTGTAAAACAATAATCTATCACCAAACAATACATGAAGGGGTCAAAAAATTGTGTCCGACCCACTTCAGTTCCATTTTCCACACCTTTATGATGTTCACATTCAAATTGAAGAACAAAAACAAAACAAAACACCAAACATTTGTGTTAAACTAAATAAAATGCTTTCCCAGTGATGGGTTGCAGCTGGAAGGGTATCCGCTGTGTAAAAACATATGCTGGATAAGTTGGTGGTTCATTCCGCTGTGGCGACCCCAAATTAATAAAGGGACTAAGCCGAAAAGAAAATGAATGAATAAATAAAATGCACTTGCATCGTAAAATGGCTACAACAGTCAGTTGATTTAAATAAATATTTATTTCTCTGATTACTCAAAGGACATTAATTATTATATGTCATAGCTTTACACTTTGCACATTACAGATGTTTATTATTTCTCCGGGTTACAAAATAAATCTTTATCATGGCTTATTATTGCGTTTCAATTGCCAAGCCATTGCCTTTGGATGAATGGATTATTAGGCAGAGGAATTTCAGAGACAGCAAGTCTTGTCCTGTGACCAAAGTTCACTTTATGGTGTGAATCGAGTTTCAGAAGAGCTCTCGAATTCACCACCAAACACCTGAACACCTGACCTTTGCTTCACCGAACTGGTTTATTTTGTCAAAACGTGTTAGTTTAGTTACAAATTAAACAGGCTGAATCATGTCTCTCTTCTGCAGCCTTTAGTTACAGTTTGTGGCACAGATGAGGTTTATAAATGTTTCTTAGGAATGAACTTGAGAAGTTTGGTCATGAATTAAAACCATTATAAACATTTTTATCTTTAGCTTTTTTTCTCCAGATCCAATAACAAGCAAAGAAAAAATGTTGTTGAAGCATTTATAAATCTAAAAAAATGTAATTCACCCACATTGAGGTGTTGAAGGTAGATTAAATGTGACTTTTCTTTTTTCCCAAAATATTTCATTTACCCAAATTGAAATGTTGATTAAAAAAGAATGTTCGATTAAATATGTCGGCGGGGAAATATTTAGTTTTTCGTTCTGCCATTCATTACATGCATTATTAATGACCAAATTACAATTTCAACTGGACTATTGGAGTTTGTCTTTTTTTCTGATTCTCTCTCTTTTTCTGCAAGACACCCAAAACTCCCTACTCTCTCCATAAAGCGTCTTTACTGGAGCTCCTCTAACACCCCAGAACATCTGCTATCCCAGTCCAATCCAGCTGAGTTATTCAGACCAGGTTCGCTATAATGCTCCAATGCTTTAACCTACACATCTGTCTTCTTCCACAACTCTAAGAAAGATGAAAATGATCCAAAGGTCTAAGGGACTAAAGGGATGTCTAAATCACAGAGAAGACAAACCAGGACCTCATAAATTGTGTCTGTTGATGGATTCTCAAGCTATACATTACACCGTTCGTTTACTATGAAACATTCAGCAAAATACAAAACACATCTGATTTTTCAATGATCAAGATATCTTCTGTATTTACACTATGGCACCTAGAGTAACCATTCCTCAAACTCTAATTATTTTCAGAGATCTCTGGACTGAATGTCCTCTCCAGAGATGTTACTCAAATCCACACCTGCGCTCTGAAAAAATTTTTGATTTGCACAACAGAAAAGAAAGATCTGCCAGACATATTATTTTCAGCTTAGTGATGTTAAACAGTTTAGGATGTCCTTCTTAGTAGCAAATGCTCTGTTCTCTTGTACTTCTTCTTGCACCTTAAAATATAGACTAAATATATGTGAAATGTACAGTCAGTTATGTCTGAAATGAAAATAAACGTTTGTGCAAAACTTTTATTAAAGGGAAAGAACATGCTTTTGTCATTAATAAAAGCAAATTCACATTTGGACCGAACTGAAGAATATTAAGCACTGTCTTCAACTGTATGTTTGCCCTTTTGTGTTTGTTTTATTGGGTTCATTTGTTTATAACTGACTGATCATGTGCCTTCAGTAATGTTTTACTTCATGTGCTTCAATAGTGGGCGTCACGGTGGGGCAGTGAGTAGCATGATTGCCTCACAGCAAGAAGGTTGCTGGTTCGAGTCTCGGCTGGGTCAGTTGGCGTTTCTGTGTGGAGTTTGCATGTTCTCCCTGCGTGGGTTTCCTTCAGGTGCTCCAGTTTCCCCCACAAGTCCAAAGACATGCGTTAAAGATGAATTGGGTAAGCTAAATTGTCCGTAGTGTATGAGTGTGTATGGATGTTTCCCAGTGATGGGTTGCAGCTGGAAGGGCATCCGCTGCATAAAACATCTGCTGGATAAGTTGGCGGTTCATTCCGCTGTAGAGACCCCAGATTAATAAAAGGCGAAAAGAAAATGAATGAATGAATGCTTCAATAGTTTAGTCTTTAATACTAAAATTGGGAATAAAGATCATGATATTTATTAAAATGGTAAATGATATAATTTATTACAATCTTGCATGGATCAAAACAATGAAAACAACTAATATTTTTATTTTGCTTTTTATTTATTTATTTATTTTTGTAGCTGGGTCAGTGAGCCTTTTGACAGAGCAAGTGAAAAGCTGAACAACCAATAGTAAAAGACTAATAGTACAATTTTTGAGTTTGAATTTTTTGTTCTGGTGAACACAAAAGAAGATATAATGAAGAATGTTGGAAACCGGTAACCACTGGCATGCATAGTAGGAAAATAAATACTATGGAAGTCAATGGTTCTTCAAAATATCTTCTTTTGTATTCACCAGAACAAAAAGAATGGTTTGGAAGTCAAGGATGAGTGAATAATGACAGAATGTTTGGATGAGCTATCCCTTTTAGATGTGCGTAAATTTTGTCATTTTAATTTTACCATTCAAAAATGGTGTTAAGGATCAATATTTTTTAAGGTATCATTTAAAAGTTAGAAATAGAGTGTGTTACATGGCCTTATTCAGAAAGAAGGAGAACAATTGCTGAATGTTTTCAATGTGAGCTGACTTTTTCCATGGCACAGTCCTCTGACACTACTTATGTCGCCATTAGGAAGCTCCCCACTGCTTCTTTTCAGCACATAAGACATAGACGGATGACTGAACTAGGGAATGTGCTGGAAAACCAAAGAGAAAAAACAGAATGATAAATTAGGCCAAAAACTGGATTGAAAGGAATAGGAGAGCTGTAAAGCATATAGACGAGTTTGACAAGAAACAAACTGCCGCCACAGATATAGCCTAACCAGACACATTACTGTAACTTCCTATATATTCGAAAACAGAAAATGAAATTCTTGAAAAAAGAGCTGAACATTTGATACCTTTCTGATTGTTATCAATTTGTAGCAGTAAATGAAGAGATGTCCACAAGTACCACAAGGCTCTGTACTCGGATCATTGCTTTTTATGTTATACATGTGCTAACCCTAACTTTAAGTTAGTTTTCATTGCCATGCTATCTCTTTTCACCTAGATTCAATGAAACATTAAATCACCAAACTCACCAAATGCAGCGTTTATATTACACATTCTATGTCTAGTATTTTCTTTGTACTAAATTCAATAAAATAAATGAAATACTTATTTGACCTAAAGCCTCCTCATGCCAAAGCATGAAAAAACTTCCTAAGTTTGGATGGATGTTCTTTTAAGTCCTTGTCCCGAGTGAATTATTTTATATTAACTGCTAACTTGAAGGCCACATTTCAAACATTTGTAAAACTGCAATTTTTTATCTTATGATATAACTAAATCATAAAAACATTTGTGCATTAATCACCTCAAGGCTAGATTTTTTTTATTGTGTTAATAGGCGGTTCGCCTGCAGGCCTAATACATAGGTACTTTACGGTCAAGCACCATTTTTGGGGGGGTTGCACACCCAGTTTTAAGCAAGCTTGTTAAAAAAATTTCCTCTTTAAATGTTTCAGATTGTAACATTTATCAGTCATGGCATTGCTCGGTATTCCTGAATTCAATGGGATACCTATAAAGGTTGCACAAAGATCCATTCAGATGAGAAAGCCAAACACGCCAAGCAACTGGTATCCTTATGCCCTGACACAGCACTCATCTCCTTACTCCACTATATTAAATGTTTGCTACAGCAGATCAGAGGATAGATCGCTCTCGACATCTGATACCAGACTAGCACAGCCATTTCCATTAGACTGATCAAAGTCATGGAAACATTATTCTTGAGTTCGCATCTACAGATAATGTTTTAAACACATACATATACACTTTATGTAATACTGTGGATATATTATTAACAACCAAGATCATGCATTATATGTCAAGACTATAAATAAAGTCTATTAAACCATCTGCAGTTCTGAATAAAACTGAAATAAAACTTAATTCTGGATTGCAGGAGTCTAATGTGTTTCAAATGCAAAATAATCAAAAAATTATTAAGTTCAATAATTTGTTCATTGTTTATTATTCATCCAGTGATCTAATTTGATATTTTAATAACACTGTTCACCGCGAAGCAAAAGAGTATTCACTGACAACACATTAGTTTAATCAGATTAAAAGGGATTGACTCTGTCCCAAATTATATGTAACTTTGCCACATTTGAATCAGTCCAATATTACAAGCCTCACAGAAAATGGTTCAGCAAGGTTCAAAAGTGGCACAAATAAAGCTTTTCAATCAATCAATCAATCAATCAATCAATCAATCAATCAACCAACCAACCAACCACCCACCCACCTAAATATGGCAATTTAAAAAAGTTATTTATTATTTCAGACAATCTTAGCAGTGTTGAACATATACTATTGTTAAAGCAGCACATTAAAAGCTCACAACAGTGACACAATGTAATGAGGACAAATAGAGGCCTTGGTCTGCTTCATAGCACTCTTAATGAAAAGTTTTTTTCAAGGGAAGTGACCTCACTGAAAAAAGGACATGATCGCATAAGCATGTTATGTGTCACCCAGCTTTGCTACCTTCATAATATCAGGAAGTGTTCTTGTAATTAAAGTGACCCCCATTTGAAAGGAAATGATTTGATTGGAGTATGACATTGACCATTCTTACCTTGAAATGGCAGGAAGACTCGCGGCTGCGGAGGAGAAAGAGCATGAATGCTGGAGACACAGAGGCCGAGGAGAAGGAACAGCTGAACACTCATCCCCAGTGGACAAACCCAGAGCGCTCCTGACCTCCCCATGACTGCTGAGGAGACTCCCGGACCAGCCCACCTGCGGAGACAAGGTGAAGGAAATTTTAAGGACAAAACAGGCCTGCTGTGGAGAATGGAAACGTATAAAGTATACTGAGAGATGAAGATAAATGCAGTTTATCAGATCAAGATTTTTTAAGATGCTACATTACGCAAGATATCTAGATTTTAGTTTTGAACTAGATGAGTAATGACATGTTTTAAACATGAAATAGCCTGTTGCTAGCAAGAATAAGCAAGTTGTTAATAAGTTTTTAGTCCTAAATAGCGTGTTGCTAGCATGAGTTGGCATGGCACTAGCATGCTTCTAAAATGAATTAGCATGTTGGTAGCAGGATTAGCTTGTTGTCAGAATATATAACATGTGATTGCAAGTTGTATTAACATATTTCAAACAAATTAGCCTGTAAAATGAATTAGCATGTTTTGCAGCAATACCATGTTGTTATCGTTAATTTGAAAGTCACTAGTTTGTTTCAAACATGGTCTGTTTATAGCATGACAAGCTAACATGCGTCTAACAAATTAGCATGTCACTAACAAGTTTCTGCAATTTTCTTTGTTACAATATATGAATAATATAGAGTATATGATATGAGAGGGCTGCACGGTGGCGCAGTGGGTAGCACGATCGCCTCACAGCAAGAGGGTCGCTGGTTCGAGCCTCGGCTGGATCAGTTGGCATTTCTGTGTGGAGTTTGCATGTTCTCCCCATGTTTGCGTGGGTTTCCTCTGGGTGCTCCGGTTTCCCCCACAAGTCCAAAGACATGCGGTATGGGTTAATTGGGTAAGCTAAATTGTCCGTAGTGTATGAGTGTGTATGGATGTTTCCCAGTGATGGGTTGCAGCTGGAAGGGCATCCGCTGCGTGAAACATGTGCTGGATAAGTTGGCGGTTCATTCCGTTGTGGCGACCCCAGTTTAATAAAGGGACTAAGCCGAAAAGAAAATGAATGAATGAATATGATATGAGATACCGCATGAGATCTTATGCAATATTATATTAAATAGTAATTTTTAGGTATTTTGACAGAAAAAAATATTCAGTGAAGATTTTTTGTAGTGTATCTGTAACATGCTGTGTGGATTATCACATATTGCCACTTCACTTAGTTTGTAAAAAAAATATTAAATGAAATTCAGTCATTTACATTTAAATGACATTGAGTACAGATGCAAAACCTCTTAGTGCCATCTAATATTTTCTTCTAAAATTTGCGTTTTTTTATAGGTTCATAAGTTTTTTTAATGCCTTTAAATGCTCATTTTTGAAGAAACTTTCAGATGCTGAACTCTTCATGTATAAATAATACTCTTACAATGGATGTTGTAATTAATTTTCTTACAATGGAAAACTACGGGGCCAGAAAATAATGCTAAATAAATGGCAAAAAGTTATATTTTCACAATGTGCTATCAAAAAACTTAAATACTTGTTTAACTTCTGTCATAAACTTGTAAACGTAACTTGTTGTGACGTAACTGTCAAATCACAAAAACAGTGTTAGTAATCCCAGTTGCACACAGGTTATATGCTTAACATTGTATTCCAAATAATGCACATTTTTGCATGGATCTATTAAGATGACCTTCTCACCGAAAATATGTTTTACATTTTTGCTTTTAAATCTTCCACAGTGTCCTCCCCAAAAGACTCCTATTAGAAGTGCATTGTAGCTCATGTAATGGAGAATTTGAAAAGATACTACAGTACAGTACATCATACTGCTCAACTACCTCAACTTGTATTGAACCCTCAACATTCCTTTAAAAGTTCAACATGTTTTGCGTTTGAGACATTAGCCACTTTGCTGGTAAGATGTCTGATGATATAGTGCTAAATCAACAATGCTTCAAAAGCAGCCAGTTAAAATACATATTTTAACAGTTATATCATAAGTTATGCTTGAAGACTTTTTCCCTAAAGGCCTCTTGTTAACCTTTTAGTTAATTAGTGCTGAGAAAGTGCCATGACATTGATCCACTCAGTCGTTATATCAACCAGTATCATATAAACAATGGCTCATGTCCAGCTTGAGTCATTACTTTACCTTTGCACAAGCACATTGAGCGGAATATCAGGGTAGGGGTTGTGCAAAAAAAATACAAATAAATAAAAAATTGCTTTTACTTCTAACAAAAAAATGCTTGGACGCCCCCCTGTGTTTCTCTTCTCTATTATGGGACAACAGTAGTTCAATAATACATGAGGAGAAGTTTGATTTCCTCTACAAAAACTCTTGTTTCATGCTCCAGGGAGAACAGACAGCCTTTTCTGACCGGGACACTCTTGGAAAATAAGAATGCGTGTGGTTCATAATTATATATTAATAGTATGTTTGTTTTGTAGCCGAGAGTGCAGAAGGACAAAGAGGAAAGTAAGAATAGAGCAGTCTCTGGGCTCATGTCTTATACATGAATGATGTGAAAGATTGATAGGAACTTTGTACAAGGCATCTGCAGTGCATGTCTGACTCGGTGAGGTTTGAGCTCCCTGCTCAGGGTGTGTTCACAGTCAGCACAAATGCATGCATGTCAGGAAGACACCAGGTAGGGTGCACGGCTTGAATATAGCTTGAATATAGAGATTGAAGTTTCTTATTGTTGTTGGGTTTTTTTTGGCATGTCACACAATGAGCACCATTTATTTATTTTTTTTGAAAGTTGAAGGTGTTAAGATGCAGTCAGATCTTTTCTTTGTTTGGCTGATTTAGTGACGAAAACCAGTTCTTTTATTGAAGTTCATTTAATCAAGTATTCAAGTATTTTGCTTGAAGGTGAAAGATTTTTTTTGCAATGTGTTCAAGTTTTACATTAACCTGCCAATAGCTGCTGATTTTGAAAGTTACTTGAGCTGAGCTTTAAGCATCTATTAGTTGATAACAGACAATTTGTTAAACATCATACCTAAAATAATGCATATTTTTGTCCACTTTACCAAATTTGTGTATTTCAATTGCCCAATGTTGTTCCATTATAGATACCATGTTTTTTTTTCAGCGACGAATTTCACTTTTTTAACAGACTGTGGGGTTTTTGTTCTAGTGTTATCCCATATAAAATATTGATATATGGCCATATATATATATATATATATATATATACACGTATATATAAAATGATTGCTAATGTAAATGAACATATACTTGCATATTTGTAGTTCTAATGGTTAAAAATATATTTGTAAACAATCTTCTTTGCTATATTTGTAAATAAATATTTGTAAATATATGTTGCATATATGTACATACAGGACATATTTCTATTCTATATGTGAAATCCAGACATGAATATTTATGTCATATATGTGATTTGTATATATTGTCATACATCAGATAATGTATGCACCAATTTGTTTTTCCCACACAGATTTTTCAATTTTTCAAAGATTTTTCACTCTGACCAAATCTACATTATTTGTTAATGACTGCTGTCAGAGCTGTTTTCTTCATTCCTCAAATTATGCATGTTTTTGTGCAAAACAATAAACAAAACTGCATTTAAGGGCCAGGACACACCTACGTCAAACAACTAGTACCAACAAACTAGCGCTTCGCGTTGAATTGTGTTTGAACCCAAAAAGCTGCGTGTGAACACACCAAACAGACAAAATATGACTGAAGCGAGAGCCTGTGCAAGAGGACGTGTCTTTCTGCTCTTTGTGATCCTTCTTGGCTTGAATTGTTTACTTGCTACATCACTTCACTACACCACGCTGAATTGGGCCAACGAGCTCCGACGTTATCCCGACGAGAGGCGATGTGTGAAACACATCAAACCAACTAGCCGGACAGACGAAGCCCAATGTCCGACTATTGGCTCGGTGTGTCCCAGCCCTTAGTCTAAATCTATCAACCAATGTCTTGCTTGATAGACTTCCATTACAAGTGCACTACAGCCCAAGGTTGTTGTTGTATTTTTGGCATCTCACAGCTTGAGATGATGATTTAGATAAAAAAAACATTACCTTAAGGTGTTGGTTGGTCATATCAAAAGTCTTCCTTTATTAGTTTGCACTATTTACTATTAGTGTTGGTACATTAAACCTGTGTGACTTCAGTTATTTGACGCTAACACTTGCGCCCTTCAGTACTTATGTTTGTTACCACCACACTACTCCAAGAACTTTATGCATGTTCAACAAGACCATATAAGTTTGTATATTTGTGTTGAGCGTGTTTATAAGTGCAAGTTGTGTTTGTGAGAGTGTTTTGATGGGGTCAATGAAAAAAAAAGTCTCCATGTTGTTTCGCATGAGTTAATGCATATTTACAAGGGTGCGTATGTGTATACATGTGCATGTGTTTGTTTGAGCATAAGATAAACTGCAGTGGGCTGAAATGTCTTTGGCAGTGTATATTCGAGAGAAGCTCTTAAGCTGGGTGGAGGCTACTTCTCTAGATAGTAATGCCTTTCTACTGCTGGTCAGAGCCTGCCAGACGTATACATGCATACAGCTGCTAAAGTCATCACTGGGCCATCATAGATCCATCACTGAGCATGAGCTGAGATCACAACACTTAAATTATATATAATCCGTCATTAGTTGTGTGTGTAATGAACAGGTTCCATCAAGACCCTTACATAAAGCCAACAAAGTATTGAAGAATCTCTCTAAAATGCTTCTATCTATTGCAACACTAAGCAATCAGATATTTTAATATAATTTCTGCTAAATGATACATTCCACATTACTTTGCAGAATAGTTAGTTTCTAATCTCTCACATTACTTTGCAGACTCTCTCTCTCTCTCTCTCTCTCTCTCTCTCTCTCTCTCTCTCTCTC
>CAIGQW010000596.1:3397999-3418422 GCA_903798125.1 Danio choprae
CACACACACACACACACACACACACACACACACACACACACACATGACAGTACTTATTTTAGACAAGACACTGCAGGTTAATAGTTATATAGCTATTTAACCTATCGTATTATATTAACTATTTAACCTATCGTCAATAAGTTAAATAGTTATCATCAAACTTTCCCAGCTGACATTTCTGTTTTAAAATTTTTATAAAATGCTAGATTTAAATATGCAAATTATATTACAGAGTCAAAACAGGAGATTAAATTCAACAAAAGTTTCGGCTGTCTGTCTTTATCAGTGTAACAAGCATTCTAATTCTTGATTAACTATAAAAGTCTGATTCTTCTGTTATGCAATCATTGAAGGCAGATTTTAAAGTATTGCTAGATTAGATTAGATTAGTTTAGATTGGATTCAACTTTATTATCATTACACATGCAAGTAAAAGGCAACAAATTACAGTTTAGGTCTAACCAGGAGGGCAATTGCAGTAGGTGCAGGATATAAATTATAATAAGTTATAAGTGCACTTATAGAAAACTATGGGTAATATTTATAGATGGATGTACTATGAACATAATATACAAGTTGTATTAACTATAATCAGAGATTTACAAATAGATGAACATATTGTACAGGTTGCTATTAATAATCAGGAATATGCAAATAGATATTAGCATAATATACAGGTTGTTATGTGCTATAAACAGGAATTACAAATATATATGTTTATATGTATATCATATATTTACAAATTGTCAAATTGTCAGTTACACTGACAAAAGCAGATAGATAAAATATTTTAATCTTCTGCTTTGACTTTAATACACTTTATATTATGTAGTGCAGACCAATCTTTTTATTATTTGTAGAAATATAGGTCTCAAATGACTATATGTGTAAATGAGTCCTTATGTTAAATATTTACAAATTTGCATGCATTTCTAGCACAAAAATCTGAGCACTGGATGAAGTCAGGATCAAAAGTTGTATCTCATCTTTTTGACAGAATAGAGTCAAACGTTTTTACAGAGGGAATTTTGGGAATCTCTTTATATCTTTTTTAATCTCTTTCAGTTCAGAAAAAAACTCACAATAGCCAAGGAAACTGTTGTTCAGTATATAATCCGACAATATGTATAAACAAATCCCCCTTTAAAAAAAAACTTCAGAATATAGATATGAATAATATTGAAGCATTAGTGTAAGAGCTGCTCAAATAATTTATGACTCATTTTGAGAAAACAGCTTTTAAAAATATGTATTTTTATTTAAATCTCCAGACAGAAATTGATTTAGTGTGACAAAAAAAGAAGAAGAAGAAGAAGAAGAAGAAAAACACTTTATGAAAAGCCAAAAAGCCCCAAATCTCAAAATTGAGAGGAGCATGAAAAAGCCTGCAGTGTCTTGCCCTCAGGGAACAAACAACAGCACAAATCAGAAACGGTGTCTTAGACAATACTCCAGGTCCAAATCCACAAAATCACACACAAATGGGACTTTCTGAAATAGTTGAGACTTTGTGAAGCTTTACTCTGATATCCATGTCAGAAACATTTGTTTCTAAGGGGGGTGGTCAGTGACTGCCAGAACGCCCTTCTGGCTGAAGGAATGTTTCAGGGATATTAAGGTGATTATTTTAATGAAAAGAAAATAATGCGGTGTAAATGGAGATAAAATCTGAGTCACGAACCAGAGAAGTGCTGAGTTTGCTTTTGTACACTTGTACTTGTACACTGGTGTATGTGCGTGCAGATGTTTAGCATTTGTCACACTAATGTTAAGTGGCTCGTACATAATCTGGGGTCAGAGGTGACTTAAACTCTGCATTAGTAATGGTTGGTCATCACAAACAGACACACATGCTAATGTAAAGACTCACAGACCACCTCCTTCACTGATGGGAAACATTATTTGTAAGGCCTTTATAGTAGAATTATTTCTTGAGATCTGGATATGAAAGTCTAAATTCACGAGCCGCACTGTTTACCAGAGTAAATAATGTTGACCTTTCGATCACTTCGGATAAATTCTGCAAAGCAAAATTAAAACTTGGGGCTGTGGAATAAAAAAGAATAAAAAAATTTTAACTTTTGGGATTCATTAAGGCACTGCACAGGGTTTGTAAGTTGATAAAGTCCTATAAGTATGTCATAAAAGCATCAAATTAAATACAAAAAACTAACACTTACTGAATAATACAGTATATAGTTTTTGATGTATTTGCATGCCAGTGTAAACATTATTCAAATAGTTTTATCCATCTAAAACAGTAGTTCCTTGACCAAAATGAATGCAGCTTTACAGCTCAAGTATTAATTTAAACTACTGGGGAAATGCATGTATAAGCAGGTTTTTGCAGAAATGTTTGTTTTGAAAATTATTTGTTACAAACAAAATCATGTCACAGACACTGCTTCGGAAAGCCTTTTGGATGGAATAGCCTTTCAAATATCACTGTCAGTGTATATTGTGGCTGAAACATATCAGATATTGTCTTTTCACCCAGCATGCTGGAGGGAAATGCAGCAGCTTCACCTTCAGTCACCCAGTGCAGCCCTTTCTAGTTTTCCTCCGAGAAACGTCTTTGCTTCTAATGAGGCCCTTTGATGAGCGAGTCACTTCTGAGAGCCAGATCTGCTGATTGATAGCCTTGCATGTTCACCGATGACTCTGAATAGAAACACATTGTTCCTCGAAAGGCCAGGGGACCTAGCTTTAGCATATCTAGCGTAGCTGTGGCCGGGTCTGAAACCTGGGAAGCAAAACCTGGATAAACAAAGAAGAAAAGGTGAATAATGAGAGTGTAAATAAGTAGCAATACACAGTAGAAAGTGCTGAGCCGCTGAAAGATTTAGTCAATGGGCTTTAAAATTTGGATCGCTGTCAAAGAAATTAGACAACGGTGGTATTCATGGCTGTGAGACAAGCTTTGAAACTGAAAGCTACTGTTAAAATTCATCGAGTTGAACATGCGTATGGGTAGGTTTAGGCTGCATTAACAAAAAAAATAATAACATTTTTTTCTTCTCTAAATGCTATATTATTAAATGCTATTTAATAGCCTCATTGTAAACAACCAATGCCACACAGCAAAAAGACGAGTGTTGAATTAACTCTCACAGAGTTGATTTCAACACTTTTTATGAGTTTATATAGCTCCACACTTTCTGGAGTTAAATTAACATTATACAAATACATAAAAATATAACACTAAATGTAGAGTTGTTGTTTTTTACTCCCAAAAAGTGTTAAAACAACTGTTATACATATATCATAATTGAATAAATATAACAGCTTAAAATGTACTTGCCGCCAAAAACTACACCATGCTGTTAACGATTTCTCTCAGAGACAGGCTAACTTGAAATGTGTGGGGAGCTGAGTGCTTGGGTGGAGTATCATCATAACTCCTCGTAGGAGTTAAAGCAACTCTGATAATCAACTCTTTTAAATGACTCCAACACTTGACATGATTCTACATTATATGTGTTAAAATTACATTTTGAGAGTTGAAATTAACTCAGAAAGATTTAACATCGAAATTTCAACTCCCCAGTTTTTGCTGTGCATTATAAGTAATTTGTGATTTGTTTAATAATTTTGAATAGACTTTCATGAATTTGTAGCTACTTTTACCTTCTGACAATCATTTTTAGTTATGTAGTGAAAATAGCAGTATGAATGAGGATTGTTTTCATTTTAAAATATTGTGTTAAAACAAAATCACACTAGCGAAAACATAGCCTTAGTGGTTTGTATTTCAAAGACCTCTGAGGAGTCCGATTTGTATGGAGACTTGTTTCTTGAAGAATCAAAGCAGACAATCAGGCTTGATTATTGATTCTGGACTCAGGTGTTCTCTGATGGAAAATTACTTTGCGTTTAGAAAAGAGTGTTACCTAATCTAAAAGGTATCGACAGCACATGATTTTAGGATTGAGCCAAAGGAAAAGTGTGCAAGTGAGCATCGAGGAGGAAAGTGGACAAAGTCAGCTTTATACCCGAGCTGCGTGATCTTGATCTAACTAGATTAGCTCATCCTGACTCACTCGCCAGTCATTTCTCCCTGAGTGCATGTCGTTGTGTCAGAATCGGTTTGTTTCTTTCCCATACGGTACCTCAAAATAGACATTTCCACATGGACTCGGTGACTGAGGACACTCTGAGTAGCGAGAGCATTAGAAGTGGTGAGAGCATTAAATATGGAGAAGTGCTCAACCTTGTGCAAACAAGAAATTATATTAAAAAAAACTATTAAAACAGATATTAACAAAGTAGTGTTAAAGCTACAGTATGTACGATTAAAATATTCAAAAAACAATACAACAGTCTTATATATTTTGCTGACTTATGTATTTGCATTATCCCAAATGTTTCAAAGAATCTTCAAATCCAGAGAAATAAGCTATTTTAACTGTAGTAACACAAACCGCATCCTGTGTGGCCGTGCTAATGACATCACACACCTCTGATTTCCAGTTCGGTTTAATAGAAATCATCAAAGACACTTCAATATGTTGTGTGTTTTATTAGACTGCACAGAGCAGCATTAAAACAGATCCCTAAAATGTATTCATAATGATAAAACAGTGCTGCTTCTTCGGTATAGAAGCTGTATAATTAAAAAATAAATCTGTTGCTGTCTCACAACATCACACTCTCATCTGAAAATTTGACAGCTTTCAGCCTTGCTCTGCTTTATACTACCATGATAATAAGTGTTGAATACTTTAGCTCATTCCCGAGCATGATTTCTGCAGGAGTCCCGTAGGTTGTAGTGAAGACCACAACTACCATGATTCCACACTCAGTCATAGCATCATCAAACTGCGCCTTTGTTTGTTGTGATTACACGCCCTCTAGCTGTTAAAATTACATACTCTGCCTTTAAAATTCACATTGTATTTACTGGTTTGCACTTTTAACGATAAAGTGCTCTTATTATTTTTTAAATAGTACTTATTATGGAAATGATACACATTAATGTCTAAATGAAACGTTATGAATAATTACAATTAATCATAATTATTAACATGAATGGTTAAAATAGCAATTAAATAAAATAAATCGAGTAAATTTATATTAAATGCAAGTAGCTAATTATCAGATCACCTTTTGTATTTTAATTGCAAGCGTATCACACATATCTTTGAAATTTAGATAAGCTGAATGTAAGGTAAACTCATTTTCATTTGTAATTTATATGCATTTAAATATATTTAACAATGCATATTCAATTTGAATATATTTGTAATTATTACAGATTTGTATTTTTAATGATGAATTAATGGATGACCTTCAATTATAATATTATGTAGCACAATACTGTAAAAGATTTAACCAAGTACTTTACATGGATGTTGGTTAACACATAATTAATTCTACATCATAAAGCAAGCATTTATTTAAACCCTGATTGAAATGTACTAAAAAATTTTAAAAGTTAGGTCATAAAAGTACTCTCTTAAGCAGCTTTTTATCTGCAAATTAATACTTAAAATTCTAAAATATATTAAAGGTTTATTTTAAGTATACAACATGTGCACATTCAATACTATTAATTGCACTTCTTTTAGAAAATGTAGCATTTATCCAAATTTGCATAATGCTGATGAATATATTGACTTCTAAAACACAAAATCCTTTTTATGTTGATACAGAAGTAAAGATCTTTGTCATGCATTAAGGTGGCTAGCTTTTGACAGCAGAGAACATTTAAACCTTGCTAAATCTGTCGAAGATGTATGTTGGCTGACCCACTATATGTCGTTTTCCATGTAAAGCAGTAATTCAGTCTGATTGCAGTCATTTAAAATCTTCCATGGATCATTTTACCCATAAAAGACAAAAGCCATATATATATAAAATAAACTATACATGATAGTCACACAACATATTTGATATTTTCCATTCTTCTAATTCTCAGTGGAAGCAGATATTTGGGACAAAAAAATGTGATATGATTACAGATAAATTCATTTTGGCCCCAACGGCTAATTTTAATACTGACATATTTCATAAAGCTGACAGCCAAAGACTTGCTGTCATGATTAAATAATCACAGGATTTTAAATCAATTCAGGCCTGCATTAAAGTTAATATCCCTTGCCTTTCGTGTCTTTATCCTAATAAAGAACCCGCTCATGGAACGATCCCCCGGACAGATCACATTTCCTGTGCTTTAAAGAGCACCGCTAGTTTGATTCTTGGCTTGATTCGGGCTGAAAGGCATCGTGGGTGTAAACTCACAGAGTTACTGTGTATTGTGTGTTTATTATATTATGTTAAAATATAATTTAGATTTTAGCTAGGACAGTAGCTTTTAATTATATATTTTTTTTGTGTTTTATTGTTTTATTTTATGTTTTGTATTTTGTATAATGTTTTTAAAGGGTTTTGATTTATTGTGTTGTGTTGAAAAACAAAAGAAGATTAAAAAACACTTTAAAACAGCACAAAACAACAGGATCATTTTTTTGTGTTTGACTTTAGTTTGTGTTTTGTGTTTTATATTTTTGTATTTATTTGTTTTTTTATGTTTTATTTTTTTCTATTGTTTTGGCAGTTTTTAGTGTGTTTTGTGCTGTGTTTTAATTTGTTTTGTGTTTTGCTTTGTGTTGTTTTGGTAGTTTTAAGTGTGTTTTTGGGTTATTTTTTGCTTTTATTTTGAGTTTAGCTTTTATGTTTTTTTTGTGTTTTGCTTTTATTTAGATTTATTTATCCTTTTATTGTTTTTTGTGTTGTTTTCTTTAGTTTTTTGTGTTTTGCTTCTGTTATTTTGGTACTTTTAAGTGTCTTATGTTGTGTTTTGATTTGTTTGGTTTTGCGTTTTGCATTAATTTTTTTTATCTGTGTTTTTTTATCTGTGTATTGTACTGTGTATTGTGCTGTTTTCTTTTATTCTTGTTTTTGTGTGTTTTACTTTATGTTGTTTTGGTAGTTGTAAGTGTGTTTTGTGTTGTTTTGATTTGTTTGGTTTTACTTTTTTATTTTGTTTTGCATTTTGCTTTTTGTTTTTTTAGTTTTTTGTTCTGTTTGTTGTTTTTTGTATTGATTTCCTTTTGGTTTAGTTTTAGTTTTGTTTTGTTTTTTAGACATTTGAGAACAGATGCTTTCTAAAATAGCACCATACTTGACAACATGTGAACATGACAATAGCCTCCCTTCATTTTTAAATCGTCTTTGGCACTTTCCCTCGTCCTCTTGCTCTCCAGCATAAAGGAAGCTCATTCATCTGCAGGATATCACTGCATAGATATAATTATCTACTAAAAGAGTTATGCAAATTAGGAACACGAATGTCTATTGGAGTAAGTTACAGAAATGTTCTCTCTCTTCCTGTCGACAAATTTTCAAGTTAAGCCTCATTATGCATTTTACAGATATTTTTTGTCCCCAGATTCACATTTGCAACACTCATCTGCAAATTTTGGTGTTTTCTAATCATAATGTTCATCCAATCCTGTATGATTTTCTTTCTTTAACTTTCTGCTGCTTTTTTGTGACACAAGTGATCTATTATCAAATCTATTATCATGTCTGTCTATC
The DNA here is from genome assembly GCA_903798125.1 of Danio choprae. Classification (NCBI taxonomy): domain Eukaryota; kingdom Metazoa; phylum Chordata; class Actinopteri; order Cypriniformes; family Danionidae; genus Danio; species Danio choprae. The sequence goes on from CAIGQW010000596.1 coordinate 3,405,539, forward strand.
TATCTACCCCCCACCTATCCACCCCAAGGAAGTAAACTCACCTGGAACTATTATTTTAGTTTAGATGGTGTTATTTTTTAAATGCAATTATACATTGATCATTTACTCCGATTTAGCCTATGATTTACGAACTTAGAGTTTCGAACCACTTGAATGTGTGTAAATGATGAAGAAATTTTCATTTTCATCATCTATCCATTTAAAAGGAGCCACAAAACACTGCAACTTAATATACTTTTAACACAAATGTCACCACATAAAGTTTTTTTATAGGTCTAAGTTGCATGATTGACATTTAGGATGACATTTAAGTAAATAAATGCTTATAAAGTGAACTTCAACAGTCCATATTTCTTCCATTCCTAATTTAAATATGCCATAAAGCAGAGCTTGCGGATGAGCAAGATTTGGGGGTTTATAACTTTACACAGCACAGCAAATGAACCAGTCAGTATGATCTAATGCAGGACACGCTCTCTCCAGAACGCCTGTAAACAATCACAGTCTTCATGCCTCGTCTGCTCTCTGAGCCTCTGCTGGACCACATCCAACAAACTCACCTGAAAGGAAATCACACATGACAGAAAAAAAGGTAGGACGCTCCATTGACATTAACATGCTATTGCTAGACAGGTGGAATCTACAACAAGTGAAAACAGATGAACATACCAAGCCAATACACTAGAAATGTACATATGCTGTTTAGTGTATGTACTGTAAAAACAAAAACAGCGCGGTTTGAGGTTTATTCTTCACCGTCCTGCTTAACCTTCTCTGAAGGGGTCAGGGATTATTTTCTGACTGTCATAGAGCCCCCTCAATGTGAATAATGCAGAAACAAGCATGATAAATTAGAGCTGTTAGCATTCATGACCCTTCCAGAATTCATCCATCAGAATTACCACTCTTTTTCCAATCAGTCAGACAGCTCCATTGTGGTTTTGGCAAGTGTGTTCTTGGATTCATGTTGTTTTGGGCTGCGTTCTTATATCGTCTACCAACAATATGCGATGTGACAAAATTAAAGTGACAAGAAATTTTTAAATACTAGTCGTTCAGTAAAGCAGAATAATACACTGCACTCCCAACCAAATGGACAGGCTAATAATATAATTAATACATATTAATATAATAATATGGGCCTCACGGTGGCGCAGTGGGTAGCACGTTCGCCTCACAGCTAGAAGATCGCTGGTTCGAGCCTCGGCTGGGTCAGTTGGCGTTTCTGTGTGGAGTTTGCATGTTCTCCTCGTGTTGGCGTGGGTTTCCTCCGGGTGCTCCGGTTTACCCACAAGTCCAAAGACATGCGGTACAGGTGAATTGGGTAAGCTAAATTGTCCGTAGTGTATGTGTGTGAATGGGTGTGTATGGATGTTTCCCAGTGATGGGTTACAGCTGGAAGGGCATCCACTGTGTAAAACATATGCTGGATAAGTTGGCGGTTCATTCTGCTGTGGCGACCCCAGATTAATAAAGGGACTAAGCCGAAATGAAAATGAATGAATAAATGAATATAATAATACATGTTGTTGGTTTGCATATAATAATTGGCCTTTTAATATAATTAATACATTTTAATATAATAAAACAATATTGTTGGTTTGCATGGCTCTAACGTTCGTTTAAACGATTATTTTCAAGATTACTTTTTTTAACTATCTGCTGACCCTTTCAGTATGGCAATAAATGTTACATAAATGGTATTTAAACTCACACTGGTAGGCTTTAACACTGAATAAAGAACAGAATCAGCATTGTATTTTGTGCTGTTGTTCAGCTGCTACATTGGAGAAATAGAAACTATTTCTAAAATATAAATTGCCTTTGCGGATTATTAGGATACAAATGCTTAAAAATTATTAGGCAGGAAAGAGATACAGTAGCTTTTATCCCGTATTGCAGCACCGCATGTAGTTAGGACATGATGCTAAGTTCATATGTAAACATTTTTGACATTTTATTTAAACGTGTTCCCCTTATTGTTAATATTGTTTCATATGTGCTTGAAGTTCTTTTAAACCATTTAAAAAAATACAAAAAGGATAGTTTACAAATGCAAAAACAAGACAACCCAGAAGTTGGGTTTGTCCATTTTTTACCCAGAATTGGGTTCAATCAACCCAGCATTTTTTACAATGTAAACATGATGACTCAAAAATGTCTTAAGTGTCATCGTACTGTATATGAAATAAATATTTCCCTTAAAGGGATAGTTTACCCAAAAATAAAAATGTACTCACTATTTATTCACACTCGATTGGTTCCAATCCTTTGTTTTTTTTCTTCTGTTGAACACAAAACAAGATATATTAAAGAATGTTAGAAACTGGTAATAATAAATAAAATAAAACAAAATAACTTATGAGGTGGGCAGCATGGTGGTGCAGTGTGTAGCACAATCGCCTCACAGCAAGAAGGTCGCTGGTTCGAGCCTCGGCTGGGTCAGTTGGCATTTCTGTGTGGAGTTTGCATGTTCTCCTCGTGTTCGCGTGGGTTTCCTCCGGGTGCTCCGGTTTCCCCCACAAGTCCAAAGACATGCGGTATAGGTGAATTGGGTTAGCGAAATTGTCCGTAGTGTACGAGTGTGAATGAGTGTGTATGGGTTTCCCAGTGATGGGTTGCGGCTGGAAGGGCATCTGCTGCGTAAAACCTATGCTGGATAAATTGGCGGTTCGTTCCGCTGTGGCAACCCCAGATTAATAAAGGGACTAAGCCGAAATGAAAATGAATGAATGAATGAACTAATGAGGTCAATGGTTCCCGTTTCCAAGATTCTTAAAAATATCTCGTTTTGTATTCATCAGAACAGATAATTGTGAATTGCATTTTGAAAAATTTATTAATTAATCCATAGACAAAAAATCTCATATCAAATTCTCATCTTGTCATTTATCATCTTTTCAGCCTATAATTTCCTTCAGATTTCAGAGGTTTATATTTTGCCTGCGGTTTGTCTTGTTGACCTAAGATGCTGATTCAGAAATGTGTTTGACCACATTCACCACCGAACAGAGACCTGATTAGATTACTCATGAAGAGCTTGTGTTCGCTTAGTGTTTCGTGTGCAGTGTTTTAATGTAATTGCCTTTGTGATTCTAGTATCTTCGAGAGCTCAAAAAGAGGCTCCAGAGGAATTTTAATTTGCTTGTGTTAATACGGATTGAGTGCAGTTGTTGTCCATCTTTTTGAATGACCGTGGCTCAATATTCAATTGCTCTTTCTTGGCAGCTGATGTCAATAGATCTTGTGCTTATTCTCTTTTATAAAATCAGATCAGGGTTGGTTGCCGTGAATGCTCTTGATTCTCCTATTGGGCCTCCTGTTGGGTAAGGTCAGAGGTCAGGTGTCCGTCTGAGTTGAACAGTCTCGAGGGTGACCTCCTCGACCTCAGGGGAAATAAGGTAATGACGAAAACTCATCTGGTCAACTCAGTGGCGTTCTCTTATTCTCTTATTCAGAAACAAACAGATCCCTATTGGCAGTGTCAGAAAGGTACTAAATCAGCCAAGCTTGAAATACAAGCAATAGTGAAACCTTTAGACAGTTAGGGTAAGATTAGTAATATAGGTTTAGTGATATTGAAGATTTAAGGGTGGATTAAAGCTGGAATTGCATTCTTATAACATTTTATTATTGATTTGGTTTGACTGGAATAAACTAAATGATATAGAAGAGTCTTTTTACGTACCATACAATGACCATTTGTAGCAGTCATGATGCAAAAAAAGATCTAAAATAAAGTCTTATGCAGTTTTAAAAAGTCTAATGTAGTAATACTGTAGTTTAATGTGACACAAGAACTGCTATGACCTAATAATACAACTTGATTCAACTTTGCCCTTCCGTCCACATGGAGACAATGTTTTTAGGCAACAAAAATAAATGTATCTTTTTGTTATCTATCCACAGTGGATACATTTAAAAATACAATTTTGGTGTCACCATGAAAATGACATTTTTAGTCATGTGACAAATTCAGCTTAATGGTGAGGACATTGTACATGAGTTGTTTTGGATACCTTTAAGACTCTAAAGATTAATATCAGTTCGTACATGCTCCAGATTGCTTTTCTTAAAAGGATACTGAATGTTTACTGAGAGCTTGTTTTGGCAGGTCTTGCAGTTTATTTTCTCACTCGGATTTGCAACTTTATACTTTTGTGTTATTTGCAGCAACAACTCCACCTCAATGTCCGAACATTTAAAAAACTTTACCTTGACATATTTTAAAGATCCGGAAGGTAAATAAGTGCCATAATGCATGACCAGTGCAGGGACAAAAGCCTTTTCAGTCATTTCAGTGTGAATGACCAACTTTTGGGAAATAGTTGAAAATGATAGTGTATACATGGAGTATGTTTAGATGTAAAAAACGTTTTTAAATTATTCCAGTGTAGTGTAGACATAGCCTTTGAATTTGAATAGATCTTACTGACCTATTGAGAACATAATCACTTCACTGTAAATACTGTTATGTAGTACTACAGAAAGGTTCCAACATTGTTTTGTCAATGATACACTTTGTGTAGACTTTGCAAGGTGTACACAATTGTCTAATTACATCTGAAATTACTATTTCACCTTCATGTAAGATTTAAAATCATCAGATTTTAAAGGAAAACCAATAATCTAGGTAAAAATCTCAACATGTGTCCCATAAGTTTTCGCAAAAATGTTTTTGAGAACAACCTATAATATGTAAGGACAATAAAGTTTAAATTAAACTAAACTATGATTAACATTTTGACCAAATTAAGCTGGAGTTACAAAGTGTTTTTGTTCATCATTGTAAAGCTGCGTAAGGCATTGTAAAGCCTCTAAGCTCCTGCAGAGGCCGGTTGTAATATCACCATAAACGTTCGCTAAGCAACCTCAAGGTGGGAATGCCCACTTACGGTTTCAATCGCCACCAGAGCGACAGGCAGCTACATGGTCACTGCTAGTGTGAATGAGGCATAAGAGTTATTAATAGTTGTTTCATTAATGTGCAGGTCTTTGACTAGACATCAAATGCTAGGGCTCAGTATACACATGAAATTAAAATAATATTTTGTCAACTCAATCACTAAATACATATGTTTTAAGCTTGTCCACTCTCAACCTTTTTTCGAGGTAATAGAAAACACATTTGATTTTATTGCTTTCAGTGTGTAGTTGAATGTGTTTGAACAGAAGACCACCAACTCTCTGCCTGCTGATCTAACATATGATCCTTTGGGGGCTTGCAAAGAAAAGTTCGCCAAAATAAAGGTATTCGTACTTGACTGCGTTGTACCAAAACACACGGGTTATATCAAAATTGAGACTCTCCAGTCGGTATGGAGATGCATGGTTTCAGCAGGCTAACGAAAGGTCAAGCCATCATGACTCTTAAGTCAGTTTCCATTAGTATCCATTCATCATGTGCGGGAACATCGACTCAGTTTGACTACCTGCTTTCTGACAGATGTTCCAGAAGCCCAGTCCTGCATGACGAATGTTGGCCTTTTTGTCGGGGTCAAAGGACAGAGCGTATCACTTTCTTCTACAGCCATTGAATGCAGATTCATGATGTGACATTATGCAGTCCGAGGGACCCCGTGTGACTCTGAGGGAGGAAAAACCCAGTCCCTTGTGGAATAATTGATATACCTCAAAACCCGCAGTCTGTATTCATTCAGCCACCCTTTTGACCTAAATGAAACCTTCTACACTTAAACCATCCCCCAGATAGCTACTAAAACCCAACGCCCCCTTGACACCTACCAAGATCGCTCACCTGTGGCTGGGAAAGCAGGGCTGGATGTGTGGCTGCTGCTGGTTCTCCTGAGGGACGGCCGGGTCAAGGTAGCTTTTGTTCGGTGGCCGAAAGTTCACCCAGCCCAGCTGTGTGTTCATTTCACAGGGAAACATGCAGGCTAAAGTATAGATGGAAAGCAGATTATTTTAAGTATTGTATGTAATGCTTGATTCAGATTGGATGTTTTTGGATATATTTTTGTTTAATCATAGTGGACCCACAGTTAGATTATTTTCATATAAAAGAATCATTTTAACTTTAATCAATATATGTTATATCCATGGTGAATGAGTCTGTGTGTGTAAATGAAAGAGTGTATGGGCGTTTCCCAGGGCTGGGTTGCAGCTAGAAGTGTAATTAGTGGTTTATTCCATTGTGGCGACCCCTGATAAAATCAGGGACTAAGCTTGAAGGATAGGGATATTATGTCCATATATGTCTTTGGTGATAAATGACCTCTACACTTCTTTTGGGCTCCTGAACATCCTGAGTTTATTTTGTGATAAATCCATGGCTGACTGTACCTTATCACTTACATATCTGCTCAAAAATCACTCTCAGGTCATCCAAGTTATAGGTTGATTGAACTTATCATCAAAGCAATAAATTCCAGTAAACTCAAATATTTAAGCTATAATGTTGAGGAAAAACTTGCTATTTTATGTCAATTAGACTTAGCTGACAGTTGTGAAAACATGATAAATTAAGTTCAACCAATGTTTTTCCAGTTGATTTAACTAAAAGTTCTAAATGCTCTATACTTATATATATTATGTTGGCTCAATTTACTTCATGTTACCCCAACAACTTCATTTTAGTTAAGTGAACTTAACATCTAATGTTAGCTGAACTTGACTGAGTCAACGCAACAAGATGACTTGACTAAGTCAAGTTGGGTCAACAAATCATTTTTTACAGTGTATTTGCTTCACATATACAGGCAAAACAAAATTAATATCCATGTTTTCTGATAATACTTTGAGGTGTTAACCGAAATTCTGTACATACAATTCACCATCCAGAGCTTTTTGACTGATTGCATCTCTGTTTAATGTTTGTTGTGTTTTTCATATTTATTTTGTGTTGTCACTGTTCACTTTATGTACACTGGAAGCTTCTGTAGCCAAAACAAATTCCTTGTGTGTGTAAGCACACTTGGCAATAAAACCCATTCTGATTCTGATTCTGATTCTGAAATTATCGGTCTAAATACTGAACATTATTAACACTGATCTACAGCCTCATGTCACACAATGTTTCATTTTTGTGTGAACTGTACCTTTAATGGACATTTTACATATTAAAAACCCCAAGGATACAACCATTTGTCATAATAATTATCAAAACCTTTTCAATTACTTCAATTACTTTCAATTACTTTTCAATTCCCCCTTTTTTCAATGCTAAACAAGAAAAAATTATGACAAAATTTTAAAAAAATGTATTCCCATTCCCATTCTATCCCATTACAATTTGCAATTAAAATGTGTGTGCATAAATAAATATTACACATATATATAATGTTACATTTTAAGAATATTCTAAAGTTAGTTTGAGTTTAATTAGAATGAAAATAAATCAAATTTATGGATTTATTTTTCACAGTAGTTCCTATTATATTTTTCACCTGGAGAAAGTCATATTTCTTTTAGATTGGCTGGAATAAAAAATATTTAAAGAAAATAAAAATCTAAAACTGATAAGGAATATTACTAGCTTTTTATTAGCCTTATTTATTTTCAGTTGACTGCAGAACAAACTACTATTGTCCAATGACCCAACATGCATAATCAACCTAGTTAAACCTTTAAATTTCACCTTGCCTATTTATCCTGCCTTTAATTAAGCTGAATGGTATCTACCAAAATTGTTATCATGGCAAATACATAATAAAATGGTTATTAAAACTATTTTTATGTAAAAATGTGTTTTAAAATCTTCTCTCCGTTAAACAACAGTTGGTAAAAATATGAAAAAGAATAAAAATTTCACAGTAGGATAATAATTTTGCCTTCAGCTGTATAAATCTGTAATATAGTTTAAAAAAAATGACATACAAGTGTTCTCAGACCTGACCAAAAATAAATAAATTCTCCAGAAACAATTTTTTTTAGATTGTCATGCATTTTGAGGTGCAACATTATTGAATAATCATGGGTCTGTGATCCTACTTTTAACAGGAGCTGCTGAGCAGAGCGAATTCTGCCTCTGGACAATGTTGCCAGATGCTCTGCTTACAAATATTTCAGACTTATTTTCCACTTTCTGAGTCATTATGGTTTCGGTTTCCTGCATCATTATTCAATAAACACTCCCTGAAGAAAATCCGACCGGAGGAAGTCAGGAAGTGACTCCCACCGAAAGTGCTCTAACCGTTAACTAATAATACGATAGCCTCATCTGAAAATTGAGTTCTATTACGGCTATAAATTTCCTCCAGCCTACAGTAAAACCCTCTAAGCTGGCACAATCAATAACAATGCACTCAACTTGTGACTTTGTTTTTATAATTAAGAAAACGGTGACATGCATTATTCTCTTGCATGCTGGGTAAATTAATGCGGGACGACCCCACATTTCTCTGATTAGTCTTGTTGGGCAGAATGAAAGAGTATTGGCTAAACATTCGGGGAGCTGTTATGAATCCGCCCTGTCCAAACATCCTGCTGTTTTATATGCTTCCTGGGGCCAGAGGTCATTGCAGACAGGCATGACCAATCATCATGTAAATCTAGATCTGAGCGCGGCCTGTGATACACACAGTGCAATTCACTTACGTTTCATTTACTGAATGGTTGATGGATTGGATTTTTTATGGATAATGTTAACAACATGCATTCCAGATTTTGAAAAAAAAATGCAATGTATGCATTTAAATAAAATGACCGCTCACATTCCTGCACCGGTGAAAGTTTGCCTTTGTTTAAATAAGTCATTTTAAATTATAAATGAATCCTGATTTAATTGGTACACATTCAGATAATGTAGTGTATACTCTGTACTAACAGCAGAAGATTAATATACATTATTATCAGTACAGTTTGTCATTTGATTGAACCCCTAAACATAATTATTAAACTTTTGAAGAAATATCTCACGCATAAATTATCCTGTAAGTGCATTGCAAATGTGAGATATTTGAGATAATTTAAGATTTATTATCCACTATATATAAATAACAGAATAAGTGCAGTAAATAATTAAGTTATTTGCACTGCAAAATGATTTGTCTTAGCATTACAACTGCAGTATCAAGCATTATAATGGATGTTTTGTATGGCTTAATCATAAGTGGGCAATAGGACAGCATCAGTATGATTAAATATGCTAAAATAAATCAGCAATATGCTTGCAATGTGTTATAGCACGATAGTGTAGCAAATCATGCTTGAAATATGCTTAATACCGTGTAGTTAATTCAGTAAATGAATCAACGTTTTGGTACATTAACCATAGTTAAACCATAGTATTTGTAGTAGAACTTTGGTTATACAATTAGCTTACAGTGAGCTAAAAACAATGGTTACTACTGTACACTTTTTCTATAATAAAACCATGGTTAATTTCCACAAGTTCAATGTTCTAAACCATTCCGAAAGTCTGAAACATCCTGGCAATGCATTTCAGCACACGTTCTAGCAATGTGCTGAATCATGCTAGAAATATGTTAGCATATTGTGTGCTAAATCATGCTAGAAATATGTTAGCAACATGTTGAATCATAATAGAAAAGTGTTTGTAACTTGGTAAAACATACATTTTTAGAACATTAGGTGTGAATAACTGTTATTACTTGGTCACTAGTATTACTATATTACAGATCATTTGAGATGTACTGTGTTTTTAGCCTAAATCACAGCAGTGTTCATCTATGAGGAATGTCAAACACACATGCTTGATGTTTTGTGGGCATGCAGCTGCTCTTTCAAACTTTGGGACTAATGTAAGAAGCAAAGCATTGAAAATATTTTAATAGTTATAGCCAATCACACCAGTGAGTGTTCACTTGGGACTCTTTAGCGCACCGCACCTGTTCAAAGTGTGTGTTCAGATCAGGAAGGTCAAAAAATAAGAGAAAAAAGCCCATTACTTTTTGATGTAAATAAATCTTGATAATATTATAATTGGACCTCCCCTTAAGAATAGATTTTTTTCAGTGTGTGTTTGTCTGAGGTTCTTCGAAGATACCTGCTTCTTTCGTGAAATTTGTATTCTTGTGTTATTGTGTGTTATTGCAATTAATTAATTTAAGGTAAGTAATGTGTTAAGGTGGCTCATTGGTTAGCACTGTTGCCTCACAGCAAGAAGGTTGCTGGTTCTAGTCCCGGCTGGGCCAGTTGGCATTTCTGTGTGAAGTTTGCAGGTTGTTTGTGTGGGTTTCTTTTGGTGTTCCCCAAAGACGTGGTATAAATGAATTAAAATAAACAAAATTGGCCATATTGTGTGTGTGAATGAGAGAGTCAACTTCAATATTTAAAATATTCACTTGAATTATTAAGTCCTATCAACATCATTCTTAATTACAACAACTTATCTATTTAAGCTAACTAAACTTAGACCACATCCATTACACTTGTATTGTCAAGTCCTGTTAATATTAACCTGAGTTAAGACAACTTTACTATTTAAGTGAAGTAAACCTACACACACTCACTCATTCACACACATACACTATGGACAATTTAGCTTACCCAATTCACCTAAAGCGCATGTCTTTGGACTGTGGGGGAAACCGGAGCACCCGGAGGAAACCCATGCCAACACAGGGAGAACATGCAACCTTCACACAGAAATGCCAACTTACCCAGCCGAGGCTCAAACCAGCGACCTTCTTGCTGTGAGGCGATCGTGCTACCCACTGCGCCACCGTGAGGCCCACTAAATAATTTGATTTTGAAATTAGTTATTAAAACTTTTATGTTTTAAAATGTAATGAAATCTCTCCATTAAAAAGCACTTGGGAAATATTTTTAAAAGGATTGAAATTTCACAGGGGGACTAATCATTTTGACTTTTAACAGCTTAAAAAATAAACACAACTTTTTTGGAGCCAAAGCTGTTGTTTTGTGTAGATGTTCAGAAACTGATTGGATTTTAAACATTGTGTGCTTTGAATATCTAGTAAATATCAGTAGTTGCCAACATTTGGAGTCCAAATATTCGCTGTTAAAAGTTCCAGGTAAAGATAAGACTGCAGGTCAGCAGATGGACTGGATCATATATCCATTTACTTGAGGCTTTGGTTCTTTACTGGAAAACCTCATTGTGCCATTACCTCATTTGCTGATGAAAGGTTCAAACAGTGTTCGAGGCCACTTTGAGAATCCTGGGAAATAAGTTCATTACAGCAAAATAGGCCGACCAATCAACCACACACGATTACAAACATATGTGACCAGTGCAAACCTGAGCTGTAGAAGTCATATTATCTATGGATGTGGACATAGAACCTTCTCCTGGATGTGCTTACTTTTCCATTATCTCCTTTTTACACATTATAGCGTAGATTTTTACAGTCACTTATGATGTACAAGAGAATCAGTGAGGTTTGACATTATTGATAATTCTTACAGACAAAAATAAATAATGCAGAATTTAATTTTGGGTCAACTATCGCTTTTTAAATGTGCTCAGTGCCCAATATAAATTCAAACTAAGTTGTTAAAGGCGCATGATAAAGTCTCTCAGACATTTACCAGTTTTAATCACTTAAAAGGCTCTGAGCTATATAACTGTCACTGATATTGAGCCGCTTGTGAATTCAGGAAATGACATCATTCATCAGGTTAACAGAAAAGAAATCTTTTTGTCTCATTCTTTCTCTTTTGTTGCATTTAGACTACACAAGATCAGCACAACCTGTGTGATGAAGTGTGGTGCTGTGATTTGTGCTTTATAGGGAAGCACGAAACTCTCATTTTGTGTCCAACATAATCTCATGGGTTTTCAGCACTTTACATAAATTGCAGTTCTACCAAACATATATCTAAAAAAACCACCAAAACATACAAAAAGCCACCAAAACATACAATTTTGACATGTTAACAGCAACAAAACATACAATATTAATGTCCTGATAATCTAAAAATATCTAAAATAAATGTAAAAGGTCAAATTATTCAAATAAAAGATTATCATTTTGATTGTTGTCTTTAGTCACATTTATTAAAGGATGAGTACAGTACTGTGTGTAAGATAAGTGTGTCTACAGTCATATTGGGACATAAAGACAATAAGTCTCTTTTTTTTAAATCTTCTGACCTTAAATATAGGATCCAAATCCCTCCCAATTTGAGGCCGACCGCAACTTGGCGTAGGAGTGCAGTTTTGCCCACCGAATTGATTGACAACCGCGTATTAACATGTCTCCTTAGTAACGCGTATAATCATATCAACAAGACAGGACGTGTGCAAAGCAACCGGGATTAAAAGATCAGTTCAGCTCTCTAGGATCATCAATCATCATCAAATGTGATTAAGTTTTACAAGTTTAAAACGTTTTTAAAACAGTGCATGTTTGTAATAAAGACAGTAAAATTGCTACGTAATTCATCACCACAGCTGCTTAGCGTCAATACAATTATGAAAGAAGTGCTTCAATCTGGGTTTCTGGACTTAAATCAGGTTTATTTTGTACATTAACATATCAATGTCCATGATATCGCTGTAAATAAAACATTGAACAACTTTGTGATCGTAACCCTTGATTAAAGCAGTGAGATCAATCTTGGCTGGTTCCTGGAGCAAATGATCACACTGTTGTGATTATAGCATTCAGTGCATCGCTGATCAGCTGCTAAAGTCAAAGCTGCCTTCTCGTAATGGCTGACGCCAAGCTAGAGAAAGACAAGCATGGTGCTTGGAAAAGATGCAAACTTATCAGTGTTTTCAATGAAATAACATTTATTAGGTTGCAGAAATTTTTATATAAAGATTTACTAGAAAACAAAAGATGTGCTTTGTAAAATACATGATGATGTCTATGGAGGATGCAATAATAATAATTTTATACATACTATTACAGTGTATGTACCTCTTTAGGTAACTAGAACATTTACTATATTCTTCTTCCAGTTGAACAGCCAGTTATTTTCATGTAGGATAA
>CAIGQW010000596.1:3438422-3456043 GCA_903798125.1 Danio choprae
GTCAGTTGGCGTTTCTGTGTGGAGTTTGCATGTTCTCCCTGTGTTGGTGTGGGTTTCCTCCGGGTGCTCCGGTTTCCCCCACAAGTCCAAAGACATGCAGTATAGGTGAATTGGGTAAGCTAAATTGTCCGTAGTGTATGAGTGTGAATGGGTGTGTATGGATGTTTCCCAGAGATGGGTTGCAGCTGGAAGGGCATCCGCTGCGTAAAACATATGCTGGATAAGTTGGCGGTTCATTCCGCTGTGGCGACCCCAGATTAATAAAGGGACTAAGCCGAAATGAAAATGAATGAATGAATAATCCTGATTTGCTGCTTAAGTATGCCAGTAGCCGTTGACATATATTAAAAATCCCTAGAAATCACAGTTTCTGCTAAAAAACGTTTTTAATGCTCAACTGAAGACAAAATAAATCATCTATTGTACATCTTGGATGGTCTGAGGGTGAGTAAATTAACAGCAAATGTTTGTTTTTGGTTGAATTATGACTTAGATGTTTAAATGTTTAATGTGTTGCTCAAGTAAAAAAAACTACAACATGCAGTTCCTTGAAAAAGTAAAGGTTAAGCTACAGATACTGCATGCTTTTAAACACTCACTTCAGATGTATACAATAACACAATTCATTGAACTAAATAGAAATTATTAAATAGGAAGATACAATAACCCATTGACAGACCACACACCTTTTGCATTCAGAATCGTTTTTTTTTTTTTTATTATTTCGTTTCTCTAAAGGCCTGAGGTAAGGCAAAAATGTTTATAATGCGTACATGCAAATCAGAAAATAACGTTGTGACTTTCAGTCCAACACTAGATGGCGCACAAGTCCACAAACTTACTGATGACGAGTCAAATTACCAGAGGTAAAATATAGTTTTCATCAGAACTAAAACTTTTAGTAGGCTAGTTCCAAGATGAGCTGAAAATCCTGTAGCTCCATCTTACAGGAAGAACATCACTCTTTTCACATTTCAACGCAATCATTTCCACAAATCACAGTCAAAGATGAGCTGATTTAGCATTAAAATTGAAAATGTCACATTCTTAGATTTCTTTACTGACTTTGCTATAAATCACTTATGTATATATGAGAAGTGATTTCAAATCCCTCCAACCAAACTATTGTTAAATAGTTAAAACTGCTAAATTAGTTAATAATATATCAATAAAAACTGAAGAACATTAAAACAGATTTTTGCCTTTTTAAATTCACATCTTGGATTTTACAGTAGTCTGTTATGGTCTATTTGTCTTTTGTTTCGTTTTCTTTGGCGATTTAGATACATCAATAATTTTTTATCATGTTTATTCGTTATTAATCATTCAGATTATTTATATTTGCTATATTTATATATAGAACATATTTGATGTGTTGATATATTTAATATTTTCCTGTTTCTTTTTTGGAGAAAAAAAATATGTATCAGATTTATCAATCAGTATATATTTATACACTATTTTATTTTTACTATTCATCAATTAAATGTTGCATGTTATATCCTACTTGTTAATTATATCCTATTTGTGTTAATGTACAAAAAATTGATTGCTCAACGTCAACTTAATCTATTAGTTTATTAGTACTTCTCTGATTATAGGCCTATTTAAAATAGCCTATATTTTATTTATACAATCTTCCCGTTCATGTCTATTTGTTAACTTAATTAAATGTAATAATCATGTTTTATTGTGGTAAAATGTGGATATTTATTTATTTAACTTCATATTTATTATATAACAAAAAATATGTATGTATTATTGTTTTTGGACAGTCATGTAAATAAATAGGTTTATGTGAGGAATGTATTAATTGTAGAAGTTTTACCTGTAATTATGTAGCCTATATTTCTGACAAATTTGGAAGTTATATTTAATGTTTTTTGATGTATTATAAAATAATATGGTATTATACTAAATGTAATGCTTATTTTGGTAATACTTATTTGTAATATTTTATTTATAATATTTCTCAAACAACCTGCTCAGTTATATCAACATGTTTGTGTGTTGTGTATTGTCTATTGTATATTGTGTATAAAGTGTGATTTGAGCGTAGCCCCTCCCCCCTCAGCTGAGCTCCAATCTGCGCATGTCAGAGAACGCCACTGATCACGTAGTGCACGTGCATCACGCTGAATATGAATTAACGCACAAGAGCTTTATGTAACTCTCCTGTTCAACTATTCTACTTTATCATCCAGCTTTGTTTTACATTTGATAACTCTATCATTCTAAATAAACCCTCTTATATTGTTAAATTGTATTTGACAAATCCCAATTTTATTTGAAGTAGGCCCTAACTGTTACAAGATAAACACATTCTATTAGAGTCTGAATTTTACAGGTTATAAAATAAACTCAGGCAGATTTCTGTATGTCGTTTGATTTGTCATCGTCATCATCATCATCATCACGTTAGTAGGTCAGTGACCTACATTAGTCAACACAGTGTTTACGTGTCGTACAAAAACAACATTCTAATAATGCTTTCAACAATAACTGATATGAATGAACAGCATTTTAACTTGAACTGGTAACGCCTACGATCTTGCTCCATTTATCCAAGCGTTCGTGATTAAGCGCATGTCTGCAGTGGAAGTCGCTGATGTCGGATTTTCCTTCGGCGGTTTCCGCTCGCTTTAGCCACGCCCATCTTTCCCGTTCGGGAGATTCCGCTGACGGTAATCCCTCCCCTACAGTGCTAAGCGTTGTTTAGGGACATTAGGAAGATGGCGGCTGCCCCGCTATACTGTGTCTGCCGGCAGCCTTATGATGTTAACCGGTTTATGATCGAATGCGACATCTGTAAGGACTGGTTTCACGGCAGGTATGAAGATTATAAACTCTTTAACATATGTGAGACGTTTGGTATGTTCAGGCTACCTTGCCACGGGTGTATTCTTTGGTATAAATCAAAGGTGTCATGTGAAAGTGCTGGTGACGCGCGTTGGGGGGATTTAAATATGACTGTGCGCGATCACGTTCGGCTCGCATTTGTTTTGAGGGATATTGATCGATTTCTGACAGTTTATACGTGATTAATGTGTACGAGGAACTTTTGTGACAACCTGCCTTCCTCTGTTTTTCCTTCAGGATTAAATTGTGCTGTTCTCCTTTTGAAGCGAGCTGCCAAAAGCCACATGGCTCATCTGTATGTGTGTTTTGAAGCTAGGCATTTAAACCGTCTGTCTGCTTTGGCTTGACATGCTTTGCAAGACTTGGAGTACACAGATTTGATATTTTCTCATCTTATTGTTTAAAGTGAAACGCTAGGATGATTAATTTTATGATTTGAGTGGGGTTTGAACAAGTTTTATTCTCTGATATGAGTAATTTTAGTCATTGTACTAACACATAATTACCACAGCAGAGTGGATCGTTTTCTACAGTTTATAATAGCAATTATCAGAACACTTAAGTACATTTACGGATGCTAAATTGATCAGCCTTTTAAATATTTTAAACTGTACTTTTCTAGGTCGTCCTGATTATTCAAAACAGTTTCTTGTTACTATGTAATAAACATAATTGACTTAATAGATGTCTTGACAAGTATGCATAGAAAAAAATGTTCATGAATTTATGATAGTTGTCTAATTTTATGACTTGCGTAGAGTTTTGACAAGTTTTATTTTGTAATTTCAGCTTAGTACTTGTATTTGTAAGTAATTACCACTACAGAGTACATTATTTACTACCGTTATTATTATCAGTTAATTAGAACTTTTAAGTCTCCTTTTAATTAATTAGCCTGTTAAATTTTTTTGAATATTCTTTTTTGGGTCATCCTGATTATTAAAATAGTTATCTTAGATTAATATCCCATTAATACCATATTAAGCTTTCATCGCCAAAGGTTTCTTGTTGCCCTGTAATAAACATAATTGACTTAATGTGTTTCAGTAGGATGTCTTGACAAGTATGCATATAAAACTAAGCATAAATTCATGATAACCGTGTCTGATCTTGCAATGTTTATCCAGTTCTCTTGTCTCACATTGTTTGAGGTGGCAAGACAAGTTGTGCAATGTGAGCGTTTAGTACTTGGCAGAACAGATATTTTTCTAATAAGGCTGATACACAAACAAACAAGAAAGCATCTGTCTTTGCACGCCAGCATTTTTGGCATATTGTCATAAGTAGCTGCCTTTAAGCTTTAGGACAGAATCTGCTCTTTAAATGGGCCATGTCTGAACTTCCCTTCCTGTCTTGTGAAGTATCCGCTGGTATATAGTGAGTGGTTGTTGTGGGTGTTGAGAATTAAGTCTTGCATAACTTTTGCCGGGCTGCCAGATTCCCCAAACCCAGTGAGAGTGTGAGACAAAGACTGACGCCTTTGCAGGCCAGAAGAAGAAGTGAAGGGAACAACTAATTCTGCAGTGTCAGTGACGCACAAAGTCTGCTGCGAAATGTTTGGTGTCACTTCATTCCATACATCTAGATTGATGTGACACAATTTTCTCAGAATCAAAGATGTGACACTTCACATGCAGAGTTTCAACAGCAGAAAGTGTGGAAGAATGTGCATGCGAGATCAGTGTCTGAACCTGTGAATAAATCACTGTAAAAGATAGGGCTTGTTGTGATGTTATGTTTGGAGGCCAATTCACGAGGAGAGTTATAGGAGGTTGTGATCTGTATAATGAGACCTCTGAACTTTGAGGCTTAAAGGTCAGTTTAGGAGACCACAGATTTTCTAAATGATGTGTTCAGTACACAGTCTGGAAAGATCTCAGGTCTAGACCATCTTTTGTCCTTATCAGACAAAGTAAATATTCTGTGGACCTAAGTGTCATCAAAGAGGCCAAAACACATAAATCTATGTTTTCTGTTAAAAGTTAAACCGATATACTTTGAAAAATTGAAAGGGAGAAACTTTTGCTCAAACTCAAAGCTCAAAACTCAAAACAAAAACAAAGCTTTTGGGGGGAGTTTTAAACAGCTTGGCCAAAGCACACTTTCTGGGAAAAGTTTGCTTTGGCTGACAAAATACCTTTGGTCTGCCATTGGTCTTTATTGATTACTAAATGTCTTATTGAGATCAGCAGCATGGAACATATTTACATGTTCATCTGAACTTCAGAAAGGCATTGGTTTATATTAAGGCCCTGGTAAACTTCAAAGAAATTCAAGAATGAACTGAAACAAATAAAATGTGGCCAAAATAAAAATTTTCAGAAGGTTGAAACGGCACACTAATGCAGTTTGTTTTGGCTCCTAAACGCTTTTGAGCTACCACTGGTTCATGACAGTAATGCAGTAGGTGAGTTTGCTCAGGAACTCTGCCTTCTTTGACATGTGATTGATTTGTGTCTTATATCCACGGAGGTCCGACAGGATATCAACATCCAAAACAACAACACCAAAACAATGTAAAGACGTGGCGCTTCTCTGGAGAAGGATGTTTGCCAGATGTTTATTGAAACTGTTCTTCTGTCACAGCCACCATCGTTGTGTATAGTAGACACAAGCTCTCTACGAGCTTGACATATTTACAACCCCGCCTATTGCAGCATGAGGTTGTCGGAAGGTTCAAAAACAATACCGTCACTCAGCCTCTTCGAAATAATTTTTGCCCTCAAATGAAGAACGAAAAAGAACTTCATTTAAAGTATATTGGAGCCATTACACTTGAAGTTTTACCATTGGTCCAACTGAGTATTGGTCTCAAAATGCTCTTAAAAATTGAAATTTGGATTCGCATTTGTAAAAAAAACACAAAAAACCCCACCAATTTTATGGTAATTTTCTATGTAATTTTTATTGAATATAAAAATTGGTATTTTGTAAATTAAATGTCACAAGTTGGTATGCAAGCCTACTTAATCCTAATCCAATCAACAGTTTATGGTAAGAACCAGGTCCCATCCAACAGTTTTGTTATTTTTTTTCGATACTTACTTTCAACTTTCTGTTAGGTGTAATCCTTGTTATTATTTTAGTTTTGTTGTAAATTTTGAGTCGTTAGCTATATCAAAGGGGAGGGGGTGGAGTGTAATAATCTGTATAAGATTACAATAACCAACTGCGATACAATAGCCTTACCCTTCTAAATACAGACTTGTTTGGCTCTGGATTACTCATAGTTTGGATTCATTGTGCATTAAATGATGGATGACTTGACAGTGGCCTAAACTTGACTTTTTCTTGCTGTTTGCGGCTCATTCCTAAAAGTGGATCTGCCACAACAGAGTGCTATATTTGCTCCTGTGACAGGAGCATGAGCACACAGTTCTTGCAAGAAAAATGGGGCAAGTAATGGCAATGTTAAAATATTTTCCCTCTTCAAACGGCTCAGTTTGTCAAGATGTTTTGACGTTTAACTCATTATATTTTAAATGTGCTTGTGGGTTTTAACAAAAAGTTGAGTGCGAGTTGCTTCCAGACCTGGGGCGCCCTGAAGATTATTGTCTCGTTATCAGCCATTGGTTTGGTGACCCCTGTCTGTTCTGTAGTAGGTTAATCCAGCAAAACTGTCTTGTGCATTTAAGAGTATACAGGCCAAATATTATTGTTTCTATGTAGTTGGAATTATAAATCTTTTACTTTCGATATTGTCAACGTTCTAATATGAGGACTCAACAAATCCAATTGACTGGAGTCTGTTGCTCTGCTTAACCTGAAAGTATGTTTTGTTTTTCTGCATGAATGTGTGTGATATCAGTGCATATGCCCTAAATAGTGACATCAGTAACCTGTTTTCTTACCAATTTTATGCTCATTTCATTTAGAAAACCTGACAAAACTCATAGCAACAGGCTGTTGTAAACCGTAACGGTAGAATACCATGTTACCAATAACGTGACAAACTTGCAACTTTAGTTAAAATAAGACATGTTGTTTGTCATAACATGAGGAGAGAAATAATGCGGTCACTGGACGAAATGTGTTTCTTTTAACCACACGTTATTCGTCTATGTTTTTGCATTCCGTTCAATGCCATATAATTTGAAAGGTTTCATTAATAATGAAATTCTGTTATTAATTACTCACCCTTATGTCGTCCCAATGCCTAGAGACCATTCATCTTTAAAACGCATATTAACATATTTTATATGAAATCCGAGATCTCCCTCATTCTCTTTAGACAGCAATGTTTTTGGTTTTCTTTTCTGGTCTTTGAACATCTTGATGAGAAAGCTCAGATTTCATCTAAAATAGCTTATTTTGTGTTCTGAGGATGAATGAAGGTCTCTGAGGTTTGAAACGGCATGAGGGTGAAAATTGAATAACAGAATTTTCATTTTTGGGTGAACTAATCATTTAAATTTGTGAATTTAAAAATATATATATATATGATTCTATTTACAATATAGCATGGTATTCTGGTTCTCAACATTTGCCGACCACATATTGTATGACCTATGGTGACGTATACATCGACTTACACAAAATATAGGACCCTGGTTTAAGATGGTGACTCGAAATCCATTCAGAGAGTTCCTTTCTGCTTGGTTTCTTGCTTGCTCTGCCTTTGGATGTGTGGTGGGTAGTTAATCAGTTACTCAGGTGACAGATAGGCTGACTCAACTCCAGCTTTGTGGCACACTGACCTGGTTCACATGGTGTTATGAAACCAAGACGCAGTGAAATGAATGTAGTACTGTGGAAGAGATGGTTAAACTGCTCAAGTCAAAGGTAATGCAATAAGGTGAAGCTTGTTTAATGTGTCAGGTGTAATGTGAACAAAACAAGGTTAACGGGATTGTGTTAAGGTTATAGGTATCAAATTAAGAGAAAAAAAAAAATCATTCAGCAGTTTAATCCTTTTGGATGCACTGTAAGAAAGAAATTACAATAAACTGAGTTGTGGTTGCCAGATATTTCCTTTTAAAAATACAATAGCTACATTTTTACATTTACTGTTAACAACCATATTCCGTTAACATACACAATGCTGATAATACACCATCCTATTAAACAGTTATCACTTGCATAGTACTAGAGTTGCATGATTAATCAAATGTGGTTTTCATGCACTTTTATCAGTAAAGTCGGTTCTGAGATTAGTAGTAAATCTCCAGCATGTGCTTACACAGTTGTAGTTCATTGACAACCTATGGATAACCATGAATAGAATTGCAGAGAAATGAATCGCACGACAATAATTTTAAAGATAACATGAACTACAACTAGTAAATGCTGCTAAGAATGCACATGAAAATACTACATTTAATTAAATGTTTTGACTCGCTTTCTGACTTCACTCAAGTGTTTGCAATGATTCTTTCTGTGAGATATAGCATTGTATACCAGCCTGATCTCACAAGGAATATAACTATTTTACGTATTGTCAGTTTAGTTTAGAGTTCAGTCATGTAAAAAAAAGTATGATTTTTAAAAGGAGGCATGTCAGTAAAACCCATCCCTTAATCCAACCATCTTTTGGGGATGAAAAAATCTTACTAAATTGTACTAATGAGATTATACGAATTCATACAAATTAAATCGACACTAAAAACAAGTTAAATTGACACTAAATCAAATAAGTTAAGAATTGCCATGAGATAGCGTTGGGTGTACACAGAAAAAAAACATGCAATAAACATTATAATAAGAACTCAGACAAACCATATATGTTGTAGTCTTGTGATTAGTCACACTGAATCAATGAAAGCAGTTAAATCTTCTAAATCAATTAACTTAGCACCTCTGTAGGCATATTTCACTGTATTGGAGTTTCCACATGAGCATCCTCTAGCCTTCGGATGGAGATTTATTATTGATCAGAGAACAGTGCTTCCCTGACAAGATGTGCATTTTGCATAAGCTTTAGCATAGTTGCAATTTCTTTTCAATTTATTGTGCAGCCCTACAGTGGAACGTTTTATAATATACAGACAAAACACCATCTATGCAGGTGGTGATGAGAAAGTCACATGATGAACTAAAGCTCATTACAAACATCTGAAAAAGTACTAAATGCCATTATTGTAACATGCATAAAACTGTAGTAATGCAGTAAACTTTTATTTAACAACATTAGATATAACATTAACTCTAATGTACATAATTGGATATTAAACTCCAAAGAATCATAGTATTGTCAACCAAAATCTTTTTCCCCGCATTAAACTCAAAGGCATACAGTATAACTGGTTGTTTATTGCCACTAGTATGCAACGTGATCCCCGCATTAAACTCAAAGCCATACAGTATATCTGGTTGTTTGTTGCCACTAGTATGCAACGTGATCTTGGCCAATAAAAATAAGTTTCCAAACTCATTTAGTTTCTTTTTTTTAATTATTATTGAAAAGGCTAATTTGTGATCTCAATGCTCAAACAGCTTTCAGCTGCTAATATGACATTTGTGCCATTTACATGGGCTCATCTCCTAAATGCGATTATTCCAACATGATTTTGAGGCATTATGGGATTGCATGTGGATTACTTGTTTATAGCCATTATGGCAGCGTATTTGGTTATATAGAAGCACATCATGCTTTGTTTTTTTATTCTGTCCAAAGTGCTGAGAAGTTCAGCTCATTCATCAACTAGGAGATGGGATCTGAGCTCTCCATTCTTTCCCTCATTGTCTGTTTGACGGAGGAGGGAAGCGGAGGACGAGGGTGGGTGTAGAGTCATTCATCCTGAAAGCCTTCCTCCCCCCATCTGCTCATGTGTCATCATCGCATGTCTGCCTCTGATACCCAGGTGACTGTATCGCAGCGTGAGCTAGAGTCACAGCTTCAAGCCATCCTGTTTGGAAACTGGCAGTTTATTCCAAGTGAATCAGAGGGATGAGAGACAAACATCCGATGAGCGCTACACGATTTGGATTGGCAGTGTAAGGTTTTTTTCTGCACTGCAGTTGCTCCAGAAACATTCCACTGCATCCATAGAAAAATAGAAGAGCTCTGAGGATAAGATTTGGGTTGATGGCAATAACTTGTTAATTGAGTTGTTGTGGTTAATACCTGCTACATAGCAAATTATGTATATTAATATGTTTAATACTAAGTAAACATTAAAAAGATTGAAGTGTAGTTCTGTTTCTGTCTTACAATTGTAAAGCCAGTCATTTTAAATGCAACACAATAATTGAATGCACTATAAAGCATACTCTGTAAAAACAAAATGCTTGATTGTGTTAACTCTGCGTTGGATCAGATATGGACAAACACAATGTTGGATTATTTTTTTCATATCAATTTAAATAACACTTTTTAACTCAATGGTTGGTTTGTCCATATTTGAACCAATGTTGGGTTATGACCATTTCTTATGACGATTATGGCAATTTTTAAATGATTGAATTTTAAAGGAACATTAGGTTGCAGTGACAGTAAATGAGCAAAATGAATGAAAGCCCTAATGCTTGAAAATACTGACTCCAATGTTAGAAATTGCTCAAAGTTTTTGGTTAATTTCTACATAAAAGTAAAACTTAAGAAAAAAGGGAAAAACATTCAATCAGAAAAATTGAGTTCAAAATCACCTATACCGCTCTACAATATGATCATAAAATGACACTGTAAAAGTTCCCATATTGATGGTTTTGTCATGATTGGAATGGAGATTAAACCAATGAGCTGTCAGCACCGATTCTTCTGGAGCAACAACAGCTTTCGACTTCCTGGTTTCCTCAATCTTTTTTGCAGTTTCCTGCAATAATGAGGAGATCAAAGCTGAGACGGCAGCATGCTCAATCCTCAGCCTGTGTTCAAAGGCTGTCTTCTCTTTGAGGAGAATCACCTTTCTACTAGAGTCCCCTGCTGATTTTAACAGCCCCATATAGCACCGTATCCACTCTTGATGTTAGCTCCATTCTGGTGAGGTGAAAGGAAGACAGCCAAAGCATTTATGGCAGCATCATTACAACTCGTATAGAACTTTATTTGGGGAACTGGAAGAGTAGGACCACTTCTTGAAGAAGATCCAAAAGTCTTAACATGAAGTGTGTATGCACCACCTTCATTACAAAGCAAACACCACTCACCAGTTTTATATCTGAGATGGTAGGCTCTATTACACATAGAATACTTGATTTGCAACAATCAACATGTACATGCCTTGAAGTTGTAACAAGGGTGGTGACCATACACCAATCCATGTTCAGTTCGATTCAAGGTATTAGAGACATGGAACGGTTTGGTTCAATTTGCTGAGGAGCAGAGCTTGTGGTTTGACACCAGCAATGTTAGGGAACACCAAGGCTAGTTCACCCAAAAAAGAAGATTGTGTTATTAATTCCACACCCTCATGTCGTCCAAACCCCTGTGACCCTGTGTTCATCTTCGGATCACAAATTAAGATATTTTAGGTGAAATCTGAGAACTATCCTCCTCCATAACTGCAATGGTCCCAACTCAAAGCCCAGAAAAATACAAAAAAAATCCCCAAAACAGATCAGATCAGTTCAATCAGAATATTATCAAGTTACTGAAAACATTTTGTGCGCACATAAAAAAATACTTTATTCAACTGTATTTATTTCTTCTCAGTGTCAGTATAGGGTGCTCGTTCATGAAAGTGTTGTGCACTGGATGCCTGCACGCAAATTCCTCTGTTTGAGACAAAACACTTGCAAATTTGTTACAGCATATCAATACACTCCTACTTGAAGTTCATGAGATGGAAGGCTGTGCCCCTTGTCATTTTAGATTTCAGAATGATGTCCATGAAGAGGTGCTGTGCCTGTACCGCTATCTAACTACCAGACTACTAGTCATTGTGCCTTTTGTGTCTTGAGATTTTAGGAGGACTGTAAGGGAATAATTTAGGACTGGGTCAGAATATATGTAAGACAGTGCCTTGGGATTTTGTTTACACTTGGTACGCTGGGTGAAAATGCTGGGTGTTTTTAAAAATGCTGGGTGTTTTTAACTCAAATATTTGTTAGTATCCACGTTCAATATGTGCAATGTTTTAAAATCATGAAGTGTGGTTTTATGGTCTTAACCAAGGAGTGAAGGACACAAGACTACAGTAATTTAGAGAGTTCTTAATAAGTTCTACTTGTTATTGCTGTGTATATACCTTTTCATTCGTTCATAATGCTTTTGCACAGCAGCTGGACCAATGTGCAAGATAACAGGGTTGTTGTGGTCTTCTAAAGAGCCTCGATAGATGATTTGCTGACTCAGCTCATGCAATACATTTTGGCCCTTTCCCCATATGGTTTGGACATTGTGCCGTTCTTGCATGACTGGAAACTAGTTAATGAATGTAGGCCCACAGGAAAAGTGAAGTAAATATAAGATTATGTGTTGATAAACACATCCATGTGATTGTTAGAACTTTTATCTGTTTTCTTGTGGCTCCAGTTGTTCAGCTTATTTTGACATCAGATTGGGTGCATTACTCCACAATGAATCTCAAGAATGTGTGTTTGTGTGGGTGGGTGGCTGGGTGTTATGGTTGTGGTTTGGTGAAGGAAATCCCACAATTGTGACACTATCACCACATGCCCACACAATGTTTGACGTATTCTGTGGTAACTGTGTAAAATTTCTGCCATTTGTAACATTTTCTGAAAGTTCAGATGATGACGCTTTAAACAAAGAGTTCAGTAAAACCATAAACAATGCTAGGGTCTCTAAATAGACATTCATTGGTTTGAGTGGCACAGTGATAAGCCATTTTAAATAGCGTATTATTTAGTAATGTTGTTGTTTTGAGTTTAATTTGTATTTGCTTAAAGGTATAGTTCACCCATAAAAGAATTGCTGTTTATTTACTCCCCAACACAATACAAAATTTGGTTGACTTTTTTCATCAGATGAACATTAAAGGCACAAAATGCAAGATTTAGTTTATTAAAGTATCCAAAAACCACTAGACTACAACAGTATTATATATTTTACTGGTATATGTACTTTGTCTCAAGTTTCAAAGCATATTCATAAGCAGTAGATGAAACATAAGCAGTTTTAACTGACACAAGCCATGTCATTGTGTCTCCATGCTAATGACATCATTCGTCAGCGATTTTTCTTGTTTGGTTTTATAGAAATCAGAAAAAAATCAAGGACTCTTTAATATGTTGTGTGTTTTATGAGACTGCACAGATAAGCATTATAATAGAACCCTAAAATATATTAAGTCTCTCATCAGCATTTGCTTCAGTATCTCGTTTCACTTCAACAGCTTTCAGCCTTACTCTGCTTCATATAACCATGATAATAACTTTTGAATACTTTAGATCATCCATGAACATGATTTTCGGAGTTTCGTAGGATGTAATGAAGACCACAACTTCCATGATTCCACACTCACGCCATCATCAAACTATGCCTTTGTTGTGAATACACATCCTCTGGTGGTGAAAATTTAAATACTGTGTCAAGGATTGTTTGCTGAGAGCTGGTTCTTGGTGATCATAAATCCAGCATTTTAAGAGTAAATTTAAAAAAACACACAACACTCACCAAAGTTAATATTTGTGGCTCCTGTAGATACATTGAGGTCTCATGAAAAAAAAAATTCACATTTGTAGATAGTTGCTACTGTAACATTCAGCAGATGGCAGAATCATGTTAATGTTTACTTACCTTGCTTTGCTCTTCTCAGTTGTGTTCAGGTAGTGGAGCACCATGCTGCTGATATCGATGTTTATCATTGTCCAAACTGTGAGCCCATCCATGGACCCTACATGAGTAAGTGTGTGCATCTACACATGACTCTCAATTGCTTTTATTATGTTCCAGAGATCAGTCTTGTATATGTTTCTTTCTCTTTCTCAGTGAAAAAGCATAACAACTGGCACAGGCATGACTACACAGAGCCAAATGACGGCACGCGGCCTGTGCAAGCAGGAACTGCTGTGTTTGTGAAGGAACTCCAGGCCAGGAGCTTCGCCAGGTACAAACACCTGGATAAAAACTTTATTAGATGTTGAACTTTACTACTGTACTTTTACATTTAAAGGAACACTCATATGGGAGTCATTGGGCATAATTAGGTAAAAATAAATGCATAAGGCAATGAAAGTGTTTTTTGACCTTTTGTACTCATATCAGCCTGTTGTTGGAGACCCCCAAAACTAAAATATGACCTTTTATAATGCATAATAGGGACACTTTAACTTTTATAAAATTAGAACATTTTCCAAAAAAGTGGCATGTTCCTTTAAAAGTGTGCATAGAGACACACTTTTATCTAAATTGAAGTAAAAAAATTATCAGTTCTTGCTTTTCTTTGGAATCGAACCCACAACTTTGGCATGACTAGCACCAAGCTTTTATTATTTGACCTACAAAAGCCATCTTCTGATGTGCTTTAATGACATTATTGCTTGCTCTTGATCAGACTTGCTCTTGATTTGTGGACCTTGCCTCTTCCTCAGTGGTGATATTCTGGTGCAGAAGCAGGGGAATCAGGTGACCAAGCGCTTCTTGGAGAGAGAGGGCTTCAATTACCCTATAGTGGTGCATGACCTGGATGGACTGGGTCTGAAACTGCCCCCTCCATCATTCTCTGTCAGCGATGTGGAGCATTACGTTGGTAAGATTTTAGAGTGTGTGTTTGTGTGTGCATTGAATTGACTGTCTATCTGATGACTCCCAGGAGAGTATTTGGGCTTCTGGGACACTAGAGTGATATTAATATTTCGATCAATAACACATTGGAAGTCATGTAAAAATGCATATGGTTTCCAAGCGTCTAAAAGTATAATGCATATATAGTGTCTTTCACAATTTCATTATTCTGTGCTAAAAATAATGACTATCATATGTTCTGGAGAGATACTGCAATGTCATTCAGTGTTGCAATGTTTTTTTAATTATTTTAATTAAAACAAGAAAAATGTATTATTAATTTTAAGAATGTAAAATGTAATAAAGTTGAATATTATAAATTATTCTTTATTATTCTTTTTGAATAATTAACATACAAGTATTAGTGATGATCATTTGGCTTGAGTTATGATGATAAAATTTATCTCTGAAATCACAGGAATACATTTATTTTACAAATATATTCATATAATCATCAACAGTTAAATAAAAAATAAAAAAATGTTGGATTTGCTGTACTCTGGATCAAATAAATGCAGACTTGGTGAGCAGATGAGACTTTAAAAAGTATTAAAAATCTTAGCATTAACAGTCTCAATTTATTTTTAATATAATTTAAAAAGTATCTTTTTCCAGATGTGTCAAATTAATCAAATTCTTCTAGAGATGCCGTCATTTTACACACAACACCACAACTTAATAAAAAAAAGCTTGTTTACTTCTTGTAATATTTATTAACAAATAAAATTTCTTTATCTAAAACAAATCACACAATATACATTGAAATAGTGCATTTGACTGTTGCATTTATTTTGCATTATCGTGACTTTAATCGTGGATGTAAATTTTTTATACTTTTTTCAAATACTCTAAATCATGCATAACAATTATGTTGTACTAACAAAGGCATTAAATAGATATAATAGAAAAACAAATTAAGGATTTAGAGGCAAATTTAAGAAACACTTACTCAAATCTCCATTGTGTTTCTAGTCATAATATGGTATAACGAAAGTCAACATGCAGCACATTGGTCTGAAAAGCTTGAGCTTAGCAAGAGTCATTGTGATTGTGGTTATCCATCCGTCTGTGCCAGTGTTGAATGGGTTTGGACTGGACTCCTTTACAGCTGTGGAGGTTATCATTCGTTTCTCCTCTACATTAGACCTTCAGACATCACATCTCCAGTTACAGAGCTGTTGTTCAGCGCAGCCAGCCGGAGCTCGGCTTCACATCTGAGCTGTTTTATCTCAGCGCTCATGTTACACGGCTCCCTCTTTCACACACCGCTGATCTTTAAGCTGGAAGTGCTTTAATAGTAACAGGTGTCGAGGGAAAGAGGTGTGTGTGTGTGTGTGTGTTTGTGTGTGTGGGCGACTAACAGATCATGTTACCCAGCCAGTGGGCATAGACAAAAGGCCCCTAACCTTCTTTGTCTGAATGTTTCTTCCATTTTTCTGCATCCATCTGCATTTCATTTCATATAAAAGATTCACACAAGCACTCATTCTCCACTCAATTCCATAATTAGGCCCACACTATTATTATTTTTTTTACTTATGAAAATGGGGGTTAATATATATATATATATAGCTTTTATTTTAATTTCAGTAATGTTATTGACTGATATGCAAATGTATATATGATTTACCTACAATACAGTTTGTAAAATAATATGTTCTGTCTTGTGGATCTAATTGGATTTACATTGTAAACCTTAGATAAAAGTTATAAAGTAACTATGTTTTTAAATTTTTTTGTTACTATACTCTCAAAATCTGCAGAGAAATTGCCAAAAATGTTAGCAGATTCTGGCCTTGGTCATAATTTAGTAAATGTATTCTGATGTTGTTCTGAACCTGTTTGACTTTATGTGGAAAGTAAAATGTGATGTTTGGCCATGTTTAAGCTAATATTTTCCATTAAAAAAATACGAATGGAGACTATGAAATAATACACAATAAAATGCACTGTCAAATCTAAATTTCAGTCTCTTTGATTAAAAAAAGTTGCCATGTGGCTTTAAAAGGCTTTAAACATAACTTTTATTTGAGCTTTTTGACACTTTTTGTCTTAATACCTTTTAGTAAAACAAATGCCTGCTAAGTACCTTGAGTATGTTTAAGTAATAATATTAATTAAACTGAAGAAAAACAAAGCAATGTAGACATAATGCAATGGGGGAAAAAAGAAAATATAGAAAAGAAAAATAGGATCTAAAATAAATAAAAATAATAATAAATAATATATAATTATATATAGTTTATAATGAACTCCAATAACACTGCCCATTCACTTCCACACTATGAAAAAACAATGACAATGTTTAATTTATTATTTTTTTATGTATGTTGTTACTATGTTAAGTAAAAAGTAATACAATTTTCTCCTGTAAATGTAAGTTTTTCCAACATTCTTAATAAATTATTATTAGTTTATTATTAGGATTTTTTTGTTAACATTAGTTAATGCGTTAGATTACTTACTAAGTAATTAGATAACTAAGTACTTAACTAATTAAGTAATTAGATTAATTACTAACAGCACACTATTTATAATTGTTTTTACACGGTGCATTGACTAATTTTAATATTTGATCTTAAATGTGCATTTGCATTAATAAATGGTGTACACATATGTTCAGTAATATTCACTGTTCATTAATGTTGTTAGCTAAGCCTTCTTTACAATGTAAACATATTACTCATAAATATTGATACTAAATGATTGATCTTCAAAAGGCTATGTTTGGAGTCTGTAGTTTGCATGTTGATTTTTAGACTTTAGACCTATAAATCAAGGGTTTAATGAACTGTACGTTTAAATGTTGACTTCGGAATTGAACCTTTAATATTAATGTAGATGAATATCCAGTAACCATACAAATAACAGCATTGGTTCAAAAGCAGAATTTAGCAGTTTTGTTTTGTTCCCAAATTTGGCCTTGAGTGTTTCCCAGTGTTTTTTATGGGACTGTTCCTCCAGCTGTTGCCTGTCATCAGACGCTGGCCAGCTGTGTGTGTGTGTGTGTGTGTGTGTGTGTGTGTGTGTGTGTGTGTGTGTGTGTGTGTGTGTGTGTGTGTGTGTGTGTGTGTGTGTGTGTGTGTGTGTGTGTGTGTGTGTGTGTGTGTGTGTGTGTGTGTGTGTGTGTGTGTGT
>CAIGQW010000596.1:3462359-3476526 GCA_903798125.1 Danio choprae
GCGCGTGTGTGTGTGTGCGCGCGTGTGTGTGTGCGCGTGTGTGTGTGCGCGTGTGTGTGTGCGCGTGTGTGTGTGTGCGCGTGTGTGTGTGTGCGCGTGTGTGTGTGTGCGCGTGTGTGTGTGTGTGTGCGTGTGTGCATGTGTGTGTGTGTTTTTCAGAACTGCGTGAGGATAAATGTGAAGCTCAGGGTTTTCTCGTGGACGGAGTAAAAGCTTTAATCTCCACACTGAAGATGTGGTTGAGGAGGGAGGTCAGTTTTTGTCTATCTGTCTGACTGTCTGTCTGTGTGTGCTCTTCATCATCTTCTTCTCTGTGTATGTTTTTGTCTGTTTCTGTCTGTCTGTCTGTCTGTCTGTCTGTCTGTCTGTCTGTTTGTGCTCTTCATCATCTTCTTCTCCGTGTGTGTCTTCAGCTCACTCAGCCTAACAGTGAAGTGCCAGACAACATCAGACCAGGACACCTCATTAAAGCTCTGAGCAAAGAGATCCGACACCTCGAGGTCAGAGCTTTAATTCATGTCACATCTAGAATATTCAAATTTTCTTCTTAATTTTATGTTAATTCTTAAAATTTTCATTTTTAGCTGAATTATATATACCAATAGATATTTGTATACCAATAGATACAATTTGTACAAGTACAATTAATTTAAAGTTGTATTCAAATAAAATGTCCACTAAATAAAATGAATTCCTAATGTTTTTTTAACTAAAATATATGCTAATTAAATTAAGATTACAATAAAATTAGGAAAATGTGGTCTTTTCTTAAAGTTTGAATTTGTTATTTATATTATACAATTTCAAATATATTTTTAATGTCTTAATTTATTTATAAAAAGTTTTTTTTTTTTGACTAGAATTGAATCTAATCTTTCGTTAAATGGGAAATGTTGAATTCTTTTATCTTTGTAATTTTTTTTACTAAAACGTTGATCATATAAAAGTAGATATTATAAGATTATTATATGAGCACATACAAGTGTTGTATAAAATTTAAATTGTTTTAAGTTAAATGTGAAATATATTAAGTATTTTTTGTTAATGAAATATAATTAAAATAAAAGTTCCAAATATATTCAGCTCTTAAAATATTTTGTAATAAATTTTTTGTCACTTATATGTTTTCAAATGACTATAAATGCTAACAAAATGTTATTAGAATTCTGTGAAATTTAAAATAATATTGTGTTTTTTGTTTTAATGTCAGTGTATCTTCCTACAAGGTGTAATTGGGCTCATAAAAACAGCTGTCATAAGTGATTTGCCGTGTTGTTTTCTGCAACAGGACGACTCCAATAAAGCTGTGAAATCTCAGGGAAGTGCCGAGTGTCTTTTAACCCACTCAACACTGGAGAAGGGAGATCAGGCCCGACGGGCTGCTCGACGACTGCAAGATCATCATCATCACCGACGTCACCACCACCATCATCATCATCATCATCATCACCACCACCATCATCTTCACAGCCGAAAACTGCCCTCAAACCTGGACGTGCTGGAGCTCCACACACTGGAGGTGTTGAAGAGACTGGAGGTTGGCCAGCTGGAGGAGGTCAGTGCTGTGGACACTTTTATCTGTATGACACATTTTTTGTATGTCATCTATGTGTTAAATATGATAATATGGCATTATGTCATTTGCATGATTTTTTTTGCATTAGAATCAGTTTTTTAAAGGAGATTTTATTTTGTCCTTTTTATCACTCCATTAATAAAACAATACTGCAAGCTGCCAGAAAAACACAAAACTTTTGGTAGAATAAAAAGTTGGTTATAATCAGTTATTAGTTTATAATCAGGCAAGTTACGTGTGAATATGTTCAGAAGTCTGAGCTGCTAAAGTGGAGATTTATGACTCCAACAACTCATTCTGAGAAAGCTTTTAAAAATATGTCTTGCAATTGAAGTCTGCAGACACAGATTGATAAAATGTGACAAACGAATGACCAAAAAGTTTTTTGTTGCTGTTTTTAATTAGGAGGAAGAAAAATGAAAAACCCTAATCTCACAATTGACAGGTTCATGAAAAAAAATGTTTTGACCTAAAGTTTCTCACCTAACACTGTGTCCTAACTACACGTGACGCATCACCACGATGCAATACAATATATATACTTTTCATGTTAAAACTAGTTTTTGTTATAACCATCTGGGAAATTTTAGAAATCGTTTCTATTTCCGTGACATCACAGCAAAACAACAGCATAAACTACTATGACAGTTATCTCCTCAGGTACAGATTATGTGCTTTATTCAGTGTCAAATGCTATCAGTGTGAGTTTGAACACCCTTTTGCGTGACTTTTAATGCCATAATGAAAGCAGCAGCGGATAGCTCTCCTCAGATCTTGAAAATAAAATAACCAACAGACGGTTTGAACTGTGTGTCTCAACATCAGTCACTCGGTAGCCTATTAATACTGTTAAAGAGGGTTAATATGTATTAATTAGATTATAACCCTACCATTTTGTCGGTACTGCAGTGGCTGATATTTAAATTAATGCTGGTATTAAAATTTTTTGAATCTTGTCGTGTCGCGTGTGGTTTATAACAGCATTTGCTTTTATCATTTCTGTAATGCATTGGTATCAGATCATTTTAGAGGAGTTTTTCTCCTTGATATTAGACAGCTGATCTATGTTCACAGTTGATCTATTCTCCTTGAGCTCCAGTAAAAACATCTTTCATGTTTTGAAACAGGACCCGGCCTTCAGCTCCAAAGTGAATGGCAAGTTCAAGAAAGTGTGTTCAATGCCTGCTGTGGCAATGGAGGCCAGCCATGATAATGCCCTACGGCTGGTCATGTGCAATGGAAAAATTATTCGGTGAGTGTCAGAAAATCATAGATCCGGATAAACAGAATTTTCAAATGATCTCTGGTTTGGTATCAAAATTAGTAAAAAGAACAGTTGCTCATACTTTATTTTAATATACAATTCACACTATTAACAAACTATTAACTAAGACTTTTAGCCCAATAAACTACTAATTAGCTGCTTTTGAACTGTTAGTAAGGTAGAAGTTGGGTTTAGGTGTTGGGTAGGATTAGGGATGTAAATGAAATCATATAAGATGCTAATAAACAGTTAATATCATAATAATAGGCAGGTAATAAGCCAGTAGTAACTAGTGTGAATTATGGCTAAAGTGTTATATTTCACTGATATTGTATTGATTTTTAGTTCGTTTGGTATTGTGAGCTCCTACTACTACAGCTTTATTTTTGTCCATTTCTTGTCATGATTTGATCTTAAAATTAGTATCTGTAATATTGAATTTAAATAAATACATACTAAATTTCATTTAGTATGGATGCATTAACTGATCCAAAGTTACAGTAGACATTTTATAATTACAAAGAAAAAGCATTGTTTATCCGAGTATCCTTAAAAGAATGCCAAGCTTTCCCCAAAAATATCAAACACCACCACCATTAATATTGATTATAATATGAAATATCTCTTAGGTCCCAAAACATCATGTTAGTATGATTTCCAGAGACTTCTAGAGAACTTCTAATTTATAGGCATTGGCTATTCTTGTTCAGGCATAAAATCTAGAATTTGTACTATTAGCTATACATATTATTATTTCATTGTAATGGTAAAACACAATATGACGATTACTATATTGCAGAACAAAATAACAAAATATTGTAAAATATGCATTTATGTAAATATGCGTCAACAAAGTCTCAAAAAAAAAAAACAAGTGGTGATGCTGAAAAGGCTTTGAATAAATATTATAAAAATACTTCATATTTTTTCAGCTAATAAAAGCAGCCATGATCATTTAATAATAGCATAAAATCTTACAGAATTTCTAAAAAATATGTTTGTGCATGTTTGTGATTCTGACAACTGAAGAAGTGTTTTTTTTTCTTTCTCACAGGGAGGGGTTGCCCATCACTAATGTGACAGCCACAGTCAACGCGGTGGAAATCTACCATAAACACAGGATAAAGTTGGAAAGAATCCCAATGTGCCCCGAAGAAAAAGTGAAAAAAGAAAAGCGTGAGGATGAATTTGATGTACACTGCACTATCAAGAAGCCAGTCAATCACGGTGAGTCACCTGTAGTTGAGCAAATTTTGCAATCCAGAATGTCTGTTTGTCTTCGACCCAAAAGCATGATTTTTCTTCTGTTTTCACGGCTGAGTTATAATATGGAAGTAAATGATTTATTTTGACAGGAGAAAGTGTGCAGACAGAACTCAGGACAGAGTCGCCTCATGTAGCGTCTTCAGACAGCGACTCAAAGGCAGATGATTCTGCTGAGGTATGCTTGATGTTAAATAAACACCCCAATATACTTGAAGTGAAAAAAAAAATAGGTTGTGTTCATGTTCGTAAAATACAGGTGTTAAAATGCATAGATTCTTCACTTGGCTCAATGGCTTGAAACCTCTTTTTTGTTGCATTTCTCTTGTCTCGGTCACTCTTCCTCTTAGCAGAAGTGCTCATCGGAGTCTGAGAGTTCAGATGGAGAGGACGGAGGAAGCCAGAGAGACTCAGGGACTTTTGTGGAGCATCTGAGCAGCCGCCGGCACAGCCACCATAAGCAAGCATTAAAACGGTATACATCCCTTCATTTCACACACCTGAGAGAATCTGCAGTGTATAATCCTATTAAATCTCATTCAAATCATAAATTAAAATTGTTGTGTTTTTGTTAGAATCAATATGTTAGTCTTAAGGCCCTGGTATACTTCAAACGAGAAGCCAGTGTGCATAAACTCTTACGTTTGACAAAAACATTAAGATGTGGCGTGATGTGGCACTTTTTGTCCTGTGTGTAACCCCAATGGTAGCTCAACGGTGTTTAGGAGCTAAAACGAACTCCCCCAAAAAGTTTGCTTTGAGCTGTTGGAAAGTTCTTTTCGGCCAGGTTTTATTCCAAATGATGTAGTTTCAGTTCATTCTACAATTTTTGTTTGTATATGTGTATATAAATATATCAATATTTGTATCAGGGCCTTTAAGGTTATCTTTAAGCTAGTGTGCTCAAAAGTGTGCTCCAAAATGAAGACGACATTCACATTTGGGATCCTGTTGTGCAAAAAAACATGTTATGTCAAAAAAGTAAATTTGTGGCAATAGCAAAAATTTACTGTATGAGTTAAAATGAAAGATTTTACTTTTATGTCATAAAAGTAAAAATCATGTTCTCTGGAGACATTTTGTACATTTCCAAAACATTTACCGTTAATATATCATATAACTTTTAATAGTAATATGCTTTGCAAAGATGCATATTACTAGACATTATTAAAGGCGATTTTTCTCAATATTTAGATTTTTCAGATTTTCAAAAAGTTGCATCCAGACTATCATAACAATGTTAAGCTTATTTATTTAGACACCTAAGGTTTTGCTGTCTATTATCACATTTAGAAAATTTAAGCATTCAAAACTTAGGTTCTCACTTCCACTTTGCATTCCCTACATGACACAGTGGAAATCAGTCACTGATTCACATGAAACTGACTGATCATACCAAGAGTTCAAATCGGCGCATAAACTGATAAACAGTAGCAATCTGAACTAAACAACGCATGCAGTCAGCATATAGACAACTAATACAATTACAATTTTCTATGGTGAATTGGCTGTTTAGACAGTGTGTGTATGTATATAAGTTGTAGACACTAGAAAACATTTCAAACCCATTCGAATTATACACTAAATACTGTATTTTAAAGCAGTGAAATGATCTGTCAGACTCTGTGTTATTATTATAAACTATCTGTTATCATGATTCTGATGTGCTTTAGCTCAACTCTATAAACAAAATGCTATTGGCTGATTTTTAAAGGGGGAGGGGCTACGTTTTTATGTTTTCAGTTAAAAGTCATTCATCAAATAAAGCTGCACATTTAATGGCACATCACGCGCTATATTTCCTCTAGTGTTGTGCTAATATGGAGATGTTTGTGTCCACAGTGAACGTCCTACCTCACCCAACACTGACTGCGCCATTCAGGGCATGCTGTCGATGGCGGGTCTGCTGTGTCCGCAGGCGTCAGGAGGAGCGGCTGATATTTTACAGCAGCGCTGGTGGGCCAGTCAGGGTAACAGCAGCACCAGCAGCAGCAGTGACGCGTGGGACAGCAGTGAACCCTGTTCAGCCCCCCGCAGCCCAGAGGCAGAGGATGGCAGTCTGGGAGAGGAGTATTCATACAGAGAGAGCTCGCTTTCTCCTCCACTGCACCCCTCCAAAAGACACGCACCAAACCCCACACCCGTCAGCAACCAGGCCACTAAAGGTCAGCACGCTACACTTTCACTGCTCTTTCTTCAAACTACATTAATAATAATGGTAATCATAATAACTGGAAGGGCATTTGCTGCATACAAACTTTTGCCACAGTAATCGGCGGTTCATAGAGGAAAGTAAAGCTTTTATTTGCCATAATGTCATATGGGGCAGACAACAATCAAGACTGTGACAATAATTGTTTTTTGTTTGTTTGTTTGTTTGTTTAACAAAAAGGCTAATTTAGATTTCATAAAAAGGTGCGACTCCTTAAAAATGTCATCCAACGTATGAATTGTTGTATTAAATTATGAGATACATAAGCAAATTAAGATATTTATTAAAACCACATTTGAGTATATGATGACATGAGACACCTTTACCAGTGTTCTGTCATTGCAAATATTTAAATTAATGGAAAAAAATACACACATTTGAACATTTTGCATTTTTCTTAACCCTTGGAAAATATATAAAAGAAGCTTTTTGTTAAATAATATATTTAAATACATTAAAAAAGAAAATATATAAAATATTTATTTTGAGTTTTATTTGTTAAACATTTTTATATTAATTATAATGTGATCATATTATTATAACCTCATTTTAACAATAAAACGTGTTCTTTTTGAACATTTTAAATGTTTCTTAACCTTTGGAAATATGTAAAAAAAAAATGTATGTGCATTTGTTAAAAATATGTTTGATTACTTTAAAATGTTCAAATATGTATTTTGTTATATATTCTATTAAATCTAACTTTATCACTTTTTACATATTAGCAACACCACACCATTGCTTTGAAGAATACATAAAAATAATTTTTAATGCTTTCACCACATGAAACTTTAGATTTAGAGTCATTAATTGTCTAAAGATTATTTTTGAACCCTTATATAACTATAAGTAACCTTGTCGTGACTTACAGATGTACTAATAAAGCTAATTAAGAGGTTCACAAAACCTTTGTTTCAACGTTTATTTCTTAGGCAACGATCATGCATGTAACAGTTATATTTCAGAACGACTAAAATGGGATGAATTTGTGTGCTTTTATTGCAGGAAAGCGTCCTAAGAAAGGACAGGCGACGGCTAAACAGAGGCTTGGAAAGATCTTAAAAATGAGCCGTCATAAAGGCTTGTTCCTGTAGCATGATAGAGGAAAAAAACAAGACACTGCTGCTTTTCTTGATGCGCTGGGATTATTTTCACACTCGCTCACTGTGCATGTTTAGGCAACAGGGTATGATCACTTTTTTTCACCAATCAATCACCAAAAAAACATCAATTAGCGAAAGAAAACAGCTTTACTTTGGCCAATGTCACAACATGAACAGCCAGTAGTCTCCAAAGGAAGCACAGAAGTGGACGGGATGGCCTCGAAAGAGTGTGTGTGTATGTCCCGAATTGAGGCTTCTTCTGTCCCTCATCTTTACCTCGATTGACGTGTGTAGCATGAAGCCGATGGTCTTCCTCATCCCTCAACGGGACGGCACTCCATCGGACCCTCAGTTCCTCCTCCAGTCGTCCTCAATCTATGTTTTTCTCCTCCTATGATTGTCTCAGGCTGATGTGTGAGCTTTTTTGAAATGGTGCTGAACATTTATATGTCCTTCTCCCAACCCCTCGTGTCCCTCTTTAAGCAATAATTGTACAGCGGTGAGTGGTGTTGAGGATTTTTAGTGGGCCGCACTTTTAGGATGCAGGAAAAAAAGTCCTCTTGTGGTGGATGATGGTGCTGATTATGAAATCAAGGAGTTTTTAAATTTTTTTATTCTCCTCTCTTTGATTTAACAGTGTTGATCTGCTTTATTCTTTAAAGGTTGCTCTTGATTATGTGGTTTAAAGGAATATTTTGATATCTTGGTGCTAATTTTATTTTTTTTCGCTAAATTCTATTGTTAAATAATTTAGCTTAGCTTAATTTAGCTAGTATAAGTTTGTAAAAATTACTTTTTTAGGTCTCAAATAGACAATTTAAAGGTGTGATTATATATCTATATACATTAGCAGTCCTTTTACTACAGATGCAACACTTTTGCTTAAACAAATATCCCAAAAGGTTGTGGAAACTGATAAAATACCATTATGTAACAACATAATCTCCCCTCATTTTTAATCTCCGGTGAGAATAATAATTTTGAAAATAATAATAATAAAAACTACAGTAAATTTAACTATAACTTGGTTTGTAAGTAAGTTTGATTGTAAGTTTGGTTTAGCATAAGTTATAATTTTACTCCAGAAGGTTAGTGGAAACCTGGAATATTCCTTTTACATTGCGAAAATTGATTACTACTAAACGTATACCTACACAATTTTCCTCGCTTTTTATTGATTTGAGCAAATATTCTTTTTTTGTTGAGGAGAATAAATACTGTCAGATATGCTTGCAATGAAAGTCTAAAATTCATTAGATTGACACGTTAGTACGGATTTATTTTTTCATTATTTGTGGTTATTTTTATATCACAAATGGTACTGGAAACCTGAATTCCTCCTTTGACACTGTGAAAAACTGCGAGTCTTTATTGTATTTGGCCCCAAGAGAGCACTCCTGCATCCTAAAGTGCCGCTGCTGCTCAGATATACTGTATATGTGATGTAGTTTGTCACGTGATTGACAATGATCTTCAGCTCATTCTGCATAATTTATCCTCTTAATTGATTTCTGACATTTTTTTTGTTGACTTGCTTGACTTATTTATTAATTTCAAAGCTATAAGGAGTCATATTGCATTCTGAGTTTTCTTGATTTTGTTTTGTTTTTCTCCATTGCATTGAATAGTTCTGTAAATACGAGTTTAATTTTGAACGTTACCAATACAAGAGGAATGAGCTTTTGTTTAGGTTCAGCTTTATGGATTTTTGTAGTTTAATGCTACTTAAAAAAAGACATTAATGTTAAATTTACCTCGAAAACAAATATTAGTGCAGACTGACTTTGAATAATGTTGCTTTTTTGTTGTTGAAATGAGATAAAAGATTTCAATGGGAACAAAACAAAAAAGAAAAAAATTGGTGCTTGTTTGTGAATTTCTAAGAGAGGCTATGAAACGTTTTCTCAGGGAACATCGAACGGGTGACATCTTTGAATTCACCAGCACTGTCATTCAGTCTCGCTTTGTACAGATTTGCCAACAATTGTATATATTTCCCATTTAATTTCTTTTATTTTGGGGCAGTCTGCTGGATGTACATCCCAGATTCAGTACAAAATTGTGGCCCAATGTAAAATATACAAGGTTTGTGAGACAGAACAGCCCAAACAAGTATTCTTGAGTGTTGTATAAAAGGTCTGTTGGTTCAATAAGCAGATATGCACTATTTTGGATCCACAGGACTCGAGATGGACGCTGAAACTCAGGCTTTGTTACAGTTTTGAGTTTTATGACGAAAAATGTTCCCACTTGTTCTCCTTAACGTAGATGGACATGCAAAACCTTCCTAGTTGATCAGACAGGTTTTCTTTGCTTTGACACATTCATTGTACAGTATTTATTAAGCTCGAGCATTCATTTCCATTTTGGACTGTGGTATAAACTTCACTGTGTTTTGTTTTCTTCCTGATGCTGTGTTCTGTTCCTCTTCTGATGTTTTGGATGCAATGTATATATGAAATATGAGGGAAATGTTTTGTAGATCACACTGTTATTCCCCCCCCCAGATGTTAAGTGATAAAACACTGTTCTACTTGCAAAGTCAAGAGTCTGTGGATGTTTTTTGTTTTCTTCATTGTTTTATTTTATAATGCAACTTCTATAATAAGACTTGATAATAAGTCCACATATATAACAGGAACTTTCAGTTTCTTCGACAGAAAATGTGTGATTGCGCCTGCAAATGCGAAGAGGAGAAGCATCAGTCATGCTGAGGTGAATTTAGACCAGGTAAATGATGTAAATATATATTTACACGTACAATGAGGTGTTGAATCTACTCTTCATCATCAGGTGGGATCCCCAGTTCCTCGTCAGTCCAAGCTGAAGAGTCCGGCCAGGGGAAGTGACCCTAAACAGAACATTAGTTGAGTGGCTGGTGATTTATGAAATGGCTTTTATTCGATTGGTTTGTGTTGTGATGTGGTTTTTCTCCTCACCAGGATGGCATCCGGATTGTGCCAGGTGTGCCACAGGATCCAGAACCACATGAAGCCGCCTAAGAGGTTAGCATCAAATAACTGTTTTTTGGAGATGTGAGGAGGTTGCCTGTATGGTGGAGCATCTCCTGAACTAAAAACACAACACACGGAAGCATTACCAATAAGTACTTGTATGTGTATTTGCAAATTGTATTAAATCTTGTTTACAACACAGTAAATCCCAAAAAATAAACAATACAATACTATGGAAATGCCTTTATTACATATACAATTATTTGTGCAGGAATGTTAAATGTATTATTTATAATTAGTTACTTAACTCTTAGTGCAATTATAACTTTTATTTTACAATTCCAAATTCACAATACATAATTGTGTTTTTACCTTGGTATGATCATGTTTTTTGACCGCATCAGTTTGTAAAAGCAGTGCAAATACCATCAAAATAACATTTGATATGAAAATTAAAATCATTCATCTCCGTGGTATTATGATTTATGAACTAAGAGTCTATGTAAAAAATTATAGAAATAGTTTAGCAAAACTACTAAATATGCTGGAAAATGCTAGATACTATACATTATACATTTTACTATACATTGTTAACACAAAATGGTTTTAATGTCTAGTTTTCCAGTGCAAATGTCTAAAGATCCTTAAACCCAGATAGATTTGCTTGAAACCCAAAGTGGAAGAGAAAATGTTACGTAAAATCGAGGGATATGGAGCGATTTTATGATTAAAATGCTTGCCAGTGTGCTCAGCAAAAAAAGTTTATTCAAACGCCAAAATATTATATATATATACTTACTCATATACTAACCCACTGATATTAGTTTTAACCAAAACAATGCTTTTTAATTTCTCAAAAAACAAGACTTAATTTCCTATCTTTGCATCCCATGCACCTTGATTTTAGGATGTTTATTTTGTTCCAACGTAAAATACTAATAAATTGCCATTCGTGCACATTTAATGCTATGTGAACTGAAGACCCTTTAAGGCCCGAACGTTAAATTGAGACAGGGTTCATTACGATATTTCGAAATGCTTAATTTACTTCCAGTTGTCTCTAAAAACAAAACCCTGTTTTTAAATAAAGTTGACGTCGTTTCTTAAGCGTTATTTTACCACAAAACAGGCTGAAGCAGCACAGTTAGCCTGTTAACCTGCCAGCGATAAACACTCACTTTCTGACGGTCATCCGCTGAGGTCCGCGTCTGAAGTGCTGCAGGCCCGCCCGGAGGACACCCGCCGTCCTCCATACCGAAGACATGCTCAAATTTGAGAGCTTTTACACTTAATTTGGATCGGACGAGCTCTGGTGACTGGAAAGCTAAATGTCACCTTTACCGCAGTTGTTTCTTTGGCCTGGCAATATCGAGAGCTGTGATTGGACGTTTAAAATTAGGCGTTTTAATGCTACGCGCAGTATATTCTGTAGAGGGCGCCAAATATCCACGGAGAAAAGGTCGAATGAATACGAATTATGATATTCATGCATCATTAAAAATAGATCAATACGTTTGTTAATGAATAAAATGTGCATAAATTATGATTTAAACTTTTTTTAAAAATCCGTAATTCGATTAAATTAACTTAGTTGGGCCAGTTATTTAATGGGTCTACTACATTTATTAAACATTTTATTAGGTAGGATATTGACTGTTGTATGTTTCTCTTGCATCGTGTTAGAGTCACCTCTGGGCAAATGTTTTTATCACAAGACCCTCGATTTATTATTGATATAATTCAGATGTTATGCATTGAATGAAGGAACAATGAACACGCAAGTTGTAATTACATATAAAATAATATTTTATTAGCTCAAACAGCAACCAAATTATACATATTTTACATAATTTTTTCTAAGATAATATTTCAGACTTTACATCCTCTATACAACTTTTGGAACACCAGTGCCAGTGAAGATATTTAGTAGTATATTTGTTTTAAAACATTTCTCAATAGAAAGTAGCAGTTATAATGTAATTACACATGAAGTTTCCAGAACTGTATGGTCATCAGAAATCAAGTTATGGGAAAAATAAAATATCGCCGTTTACATGTTATCAGGGGTCCAGCTTGATTTAGCGTCCCAACCATGTAAAGCCTGACATAAAATAATCAAAAATAATAAATATAAAATTTTAGCAAAAAATAGAATCTGAAATTTATGTACATTAGGCATTTATTTGTTTTCCCTGCATTAAATAAGAGATGTACAGGTTGTAACAATTTACTACATACACACACACACACACGCTATGCAAGTTGACATTCTGGTCATATTTTCCTGTTTATAATGTCAAGGTTATACTCATTAACAAGTGATGTTTAATTTGTAATGATGGCTGGAAGTAGAAAAAGCCATGTAGATGTGTGTAATTTAGACATGGTTTTCATTTTACAGGTGAATTGGTTCACATAATAGAGACAATATGCATTAAAAAGTGATTAGATACCAACATGAAGGGTGCAATACTGTATTATAATTGTAAAGTTACAGCATAGCTGTTAGACAAGAAATGCTAACTGGGCCAACATTGTGTGCTTGGGAAACATTAAGTTGCTTATTTATGCTTATAAATTAATGTTACAGATTGGATACTGTGGACTTCATTAGAAATTTGGCTATTTCATTATAGTTATATTTCATTCATTCATTCATTTTCATTTCGGCTTAGTCCCTTTATTAATCTGGGGTCGCCACAGCGGAATGAACCGCCAACTTATCCAGCATATGTTTTACGCAGCGGATGCCCTTCCAGCTGCAACCCATCTCTGGGAAACATCCATACACACCCATTCACACTCATACACTACGGATAATTTAGCTTACCCAATTTACCTATACCGCATGTCTTTGGACTTGTGGGGGAAACCGGAGCACCCGGAGGAAACCCACGCCAACACGGGGAGAACATGCAAATTCCACACAGAAACGCCAACTGACCCAGCCGAGGCTCGAACCAGCGACCTTCTTGCTGTGAGGCGAACGTGCTACCCACTGCGCGACCGTGAGGCCCCATTTAACAATAATTTTAATTAATCTTGATTTTATTTGGGTTTTTTTTTTTAACTATCAGAAAAAAATACTTAATTTTAAAGCTGAAAAAATGTTTAGTCAAGACCATCAAATGAGTCTACACAATTTACCATTTTGCCTAAACATATATAAACTTTGCACATTTTGTGCTTTTCAGGCCCACATTAGCCTACTAAGATTGCCCTTAACTCAATTTTAAACAGACAAAGTTGAGGTTAACCTTCTTGAGGGGTCCAATAAACAACAACAGCTCAAATGGCAGCGCCTGCTTCAGAAAATGCTCCAATACGCCATTTACTACTCATGATCCCCGGAGCAGCGCAGAGGCGCGGGATCGACAACATGGCGGCTCTGGAAAAACACAATCGATTAAAAACTCGAGCGTCTTAAAGACACGGCGTTTAAAACACCGCTTAACAAATGCAAGAAACAGTTCGCCTCTGCTGATAATATGGCATCGCACGTTATGAAGCCTTAGTCTCAATGTTTTCAGCACACGAATGGTTTTCTGAGCAGAACCAAAACAGGAAATGCGCGCCTCCGCTCGAGTCTTTTGTTGCGGCTCTTATTGTGACGTGACAGACCATAATCCGACTTCAGTCTTGATCGCAGCATGAGTGCTTAAACTGCCCAAAAACACACAGGATGGGGAAAATTTTAAATGCGCTTCGAGTCAAATTTGATGTCTGGACAGATTTGCGTTTATGTTAGATCGTCGTAGTCAGCATATTAATTCCCAGTTCTCGAATAGAGCAAGA
>CAIGQW010000596.1:3487647-3503191 GCA_903798125.1 Danio choprae
ATAATGTAAGGTATAAGAAATGATATAGAGAGAAATAAGTCTGTAATATAATAGGAAATGTGCTGGTAGTTTATTACAAGGTTTTTGCACCATAATATACACCAACCCAGGCAATATATCACTTTAAACTATTAGAATGATCATAAAAGTC
Organism: Danio choprae; assembly: GCA_903798125.1. Classification (NCBI taxonomy): domain Eukaryota; kingdom Metazoa; phylum Chordata; class Actinopteri; order Cypriniformes; family Danionidae; genus Danio; species Danio choprae. The sequence continues at coordinate 3,487,799 of CAIGQW010000596.1, forward strand.
ACTTTCTCTATCTTTTTAGTTGTTGGTAGAAGGATGAAGGTCCCATAATGCAATTCAAAAGCATAAATAAAAGGGGAAAATAAAAACATGAATCACAAAATATGGAAAATTGCTAATCTTCTGATTTTTTTTTTATTTATTTATTTATTTATTTTTTTTTAGTGTATAAAGATTAATAACCAATAAAGATTGTGCTGTTTTTGTGTATCATGATATGTAATTTTGGCTTGGTGACTACAATTATTGGCATTATAGAGCAATAAATAAACACAAGAATGAGAAACAAAAAAGTAATATGTCCTGAATAAAACTCAATGCTTTGTTTCTGCAAACTTAGTGTACACAGAAAGCTACCTCTATAAGACAGCGTATGATCTGAAATTAAGTTTACTTTGTTGCCTTATTGAACATGAACCTTGCTGCCTGTTGAAACCAGTATTGTCATAAACATACATTGCTGATGCTGAGACATTGCAGATTTTTAATAATAATGATGTATGTTGAATTTGTCGAAAGAATTGGTGTTTCTTTAGTTGTACTGCACTTGGGAAGCACCGTTTATTGGTTCATAGTTGTTTTGTATTTGTCCTATTGTTGTTTCTGTCTTTGTTAAAAAATAACCACACTCTGACTTTTATATTGTTATCTGCATTAGAATCACTCATATTGGGAAATAAGATTTGACCATACCACCCACTTCAAATACTTTCTTTGGAGACTCGTTTACCTCGCTGGAAAATTCATGACTGTGAAAGGAAGGTTTGTGCCTTACCACTAACCAACTTGAGTGCATTGCCTTACCTAAAGAATTAACAGGAAACGAGATGTTTCACAAGCTCGTGCACAACCAACTGCATCTGAAAACTACTCAGCGATAAGCGTTTTGGTTTAACAACCTCATTGAGCACTATGACTACTGTTTGAGGATGCCGTTGAGTGTGCTGCAGTATTGAAAAGAGCGCAACCCACACGGCTGTGTCATATTTCTCTCATGATTACCGCTCCCTCCCTCTGGTCAGCGGGGAGTTTACAGGTCCAGAAGAATGTGGTTATTCATCAGAGCAGTTTGATGGGGTAAACATGGGCCCTAAAATGTAATGAATAGAAGATGATGCTGCAAAATGTAATCTTGGTCTTGGATAGGCGAGTGACTGCTCATGCGTGAGTTGATGGTATCATTAGGGGCTTGTGTTATTTAGCGGGTCAAGCCATCCGTGTATTTGGTTGCTTATGTTTATGCATTTTATCGCTCCTAATGTGTCTGGTTTCTTCCCGTCAGCCTGATGCATATGTTGTCGTAATTTTTGGGGGCAGGTGGAGTAGCTTACAGGGTCAAGCTGTGAGATAACAGCTGCGACTCGATTGTTTCGACATTGACATTGACAAAGACCTCCACTCCTGAGCTCTCCTTTTACCTAACATTCACTGCCTGCCATGGCAGATGCATGATTTTGGAAAGTTTTTCAAAGTCCACCCATATATCTGTTATGGTGGGTACCACTCAGTGTCTCAGCTTTTGTAGCAAGCATTACATTAACATAACAATGTCTGTTTTCATTAATAAAAATCACTTTCCGTCTTTGATAACCACAGAGTGACTTTTGGCACAATGACTGTGTTTGGAAGGGCTTTCTGTAATAACAACCAAGGCATTGCTCCAATAGCTTTTTAAAATTGCAATCTTTCCACATTTTGTGAAGTACTTATTTTTTAAGCCACAATGTTAGACTAGCCTCTGTGGTGCACGCTTTGGCAGCCACGGCCGAGATGTTGGTCTGAGACACTTGCCAAACACATGCTCCAAACCCTTTCTCCTCATCACAACACGAGCTTCAATATGGCCACAAAACATGAATGGATTGCGATCATCTCTGAATGCAGAATCTGCCTCACCAATGTTTAGTATTTTTTTGTGTCAGGGGCAGATGTTTTTATGGAAAAGCTTGCATGCAGATAATGAGATGAGCAGACCATGTACAGTGCAGGCTGTGGCTTTTTGACAGGCGTTTCCTGTAGGTGGAGGTCCAATCGTTGGCATGTAGTGGTGTGACATCACAGTGAGGCTGAGTGCAGCTGTACGAAGAGGATGAAACATCAGCCTACGCACATCAACACACAGCTCACAACTTCGACAGCAACGCTAGAGAGCACTGATCCACGCGGAAAGTAGCAAAAGCACGCTTAGCTGCTATGCTGCACAAAGCTCTTTTTTTTATATATGAAAAATGCACTACAGATCAACCACACTGGAATCGAGCAGAAACACTGTGGATGAACTTGAGTTTAGAAGCGAACACTCGGGGATCTGATGTTTTACATATTCAGCCTTTTCCTTTTTAGGTCATTGCACCACAGGAAGCACTATGATGCAATAAACCCTTTATATTTTCCACTGCTTTCACTTGAGCTATCTTAAACATCGAACGTTGTCTTTTTCTCAGTATAAACAGCTCAGCAGCAGCTGCATTCGCCATCCGCTCTCTTTGTGAGGTTGTCATGTCATACTCACATCCTAGCCCCACTGCGCATGGGTGACTCGGAGCTGTGTGTGAGAGGCCATACGCAGTATCTGTTTGTTTTCTGTGTTGACGGAGGGATGGAGAAGTGAAGTGCCCTCCTCAAGAGACAAGGAGGTTAGAAAGGGAAAGAGAGGCAGGTGGCTGTGAATCGCAGTCTCAGGTGACGCATCTATGTGCGCATGCATGCTTCATCCTGGTTGCTCTTTTATGAATAAGATGCATACACAAATAGAGTAGTTTCTTATGTCTATATGTCCTATATTTTATGAAGCTGAGGTGTGGGTAAGTGTGTTTGCTGGTAGCTAGGTCCGCTGGGAGGCCTGCTAGTGCCATAAGGTCACGTGAGGGATGTGCAGGGACGAGCTGCGGGCTCAGGTAACCTGTTTTTGTTTGCTGTCTGTAACCGAGCTCTCTCTACGGGCCCTACCTACATGACAGCTGCCCTATACAGCAGACAGGCAAGGGTGCAGCGTTTATAAATGTGTGAATGTTATTGTGTGGTGTTTGTGATGTAATGGTGCGAACCAGGTGTGAAATCGATAATGTAGTTATGCCATCATGGTGGCTGAGTGGCCCACACTGACTTTTTTGCCCATGGCACTATTACAAATGACTGAATCGAACCTGGCATGTCTGCTATGACCGTTATTGAAATAAACCTGTAAATTTAAGTGTCTGAATGAAATATGTTGGTTGTAGGTAGGTTGGTCTCTGTGCTATCAATAAACAATGGATATTTGTCCATGTTTGTTTTTTAATAATACATTTCTCTCAGTTGTGGCACAGTATTAAATAAGTTATGATACCTTCATTACTTTGCAATTCCAAAAGTTAACTTGTTTTGTTTGACTAATGTAAATGATATGAGTTTAATGAGTAGAATTTGAACAAGGCTTTCAGTTTTCCAAGCATTAAAGCTAGGTCTCTTTTGGAGGCACAGCCACTCGAGACATTTTTGGGAGTTAATAATACTAAACCGCTTTAATGACAGATTTTGGCATTTTAGAATGACCAAAAAACAACATTTCAAATATTTTACAATGGTTTGTCTATTAATGCCATCACATCACACCTATTTTTGTCACATGATCTGTTAAAACAATCACATGACTTTTTTGTTGCGCATGCTGGAATTTAATCAGTAAATGTTTTTCCTTCGTAGTTTGTGCATTTTAAACATTTTCCATATGTTCCAAAATAGGTGAATGGAAGCATAGCTATAGACACTCGGGGTTGGTCAACCACCTACAAGACCCCCTAGCTACCACATAGCAACATTCTAAAACCCATTAGAAACCAAATATTTACGGTAAGTTTTGAAAGCATTGCTCATTTTCATCGAGTTTTTGAGCATTCTATATGAAACCCTGATAGACGGGGGATGTGCATCATTGATTTTGTTTATCGTCAGTCATCCTTATCTAATTTAAGAATGTCAAGTGCCTCCTCTCTGACCATGATGGAGATGCACTGTGGTCAGCCACTTGGCAGACTTTTAGCACAGAAGCCATTAACCTCATTAACGTTTGTTAGAGAGGCCAAGATAAAATACAACCTGAGACCTGTCTTTGCTTACTGCCCCAAATCAAAAGATCCCACCCACAAATCAGTGATTTTCTGATTTATAGATGTGACGTAGTCTCTTTTTTTTTCCCCCTCCATTGCCAGCAAGCCATCGTTCATCTCTGTCATTGAACAGTTGGCGTAAGTGCTTGGTCCTTCAGTATGAAAAATAGTAAACACACTAGAATATTCCAGTGAGCATCTTTCACATCAACAACTGGAGCTGGCCGGTGGCCATGATTGTGCTCTGATTGTGGCTTATTTGTCTCACAGAGAGAGACACGAACAAGGTGATACAACCCCGTACCTCATGAATCTTTATCAATGACTGTCAGGAAAAGCTCTCGGCGTGCGTTCGTGCATTTTCGAGGCACGTGGTTGTGTAGAGCCTCTGTGTAGTGTAGGCTGCAATGACTCAGCCTGCGAGAATGGTGTGAAAGCTAGTGTTTGGAAGCCTGCTTTATTTCCATCTCTCCCTGTTGAAAACCAAACACCACGAACCAGGAAAATGACTGAGGGAGAGAGAGAAAGAGAGAGGGAAAAATGGGGAGAGAAATGAAGAAACATGTGTTGACACTCCTACATGAGTCTGTGGGTTTCCCTGTGCTGTAGCAAGCAGCCGGAAGGAGGAGCTTCCCGTACGACATTGTGTTCATACAGAGACGAGGAAGAACAGTTGGATTTGTTTTGGTGCCAGAATTGGTCCCTCATGATCACTCCTTAGATGAAGCCACTGGAAGGACAGGAAACGAGAACATTTTCTTTTTTTTGGGGTCTCAATAGCTGCGCATCTTTTCACAGGCTTTTTAAACGGCTTCTTTTTCCTCATGATCATTTAATTGGTCTCGTATTCCCGCAACCTTCTCCCCCTTTTCTTTCCCCATCCACCCCTCCCTTCCTCGCCAAGTGTCAAGGGTTTATTTAGGAAGTGCAGAGGGGAGGGAAAGAAATCCGGGTAGGGCAGGGAAGCATTTTCTTGCTTTTTTCCCCCCCCTCTTTTTTTCTTTCTCTTTTGAGTGGCAGACGCTTCAACTAAAGGAAATGGGCGTGTCGGAGGCTTGGATTTAGCCAGGAATGCTCTACTGTACTAGATTTTTCCACACCTCTCTTTTGCATTTTCAAAGAGGGGGATGTCTGCTCAATGTGTGTGAGCGCTTGAGAGGAAAGAAAGGGTTTGTCTGGGTGTTCAGAGGACATACGTGATGGTTATCTGTGTGTGTATACAAAGAGCCAGTGCGCATGCGTACATTCCTGAGCAGTGACGGCAGGATTGCCCTGCTGAGGCCAAGAAGAACAGACTTGGTGTGAGAAAGCTGGAACGAGATCACCGTATGCTTTCTAAGGGATATGGGTTTATTACACAACACAGTGTTGTCTGTTTTTCACCCTCTTCCTGGGTTTGTTACGCCTTCGTGAAGGCATGGTTACTTAAGCTACTCCAAAACATAGCAAGCTGCCTACCAAGGGATCATTTTAAGACACCTGTGGCTAGATTGTCCTACAGGATTTGGTTTTAACAGCAGTGTACAATCCCTGTTTCCAAACACTTGGACTTCCTGTAATCATAACAAGACCGAATGAATTTAACAGTTTAGTTCAAACAACCAGGGTTAAAATATAATTTATTGTAATCAAACACTTGTGTGCACTCACTGTCTGCAGATTTTTATAGCAACATCTAGTTGCTCTCCTTACACATTTTTGCTCTCCTTACCCCCATGAATATTGTCATTATAAGTTTACTGTTCTTTTTTTAATTCAAAATTTTATTTTGATATAGTAGGATGAACAACAGTACATTATTTCAGAACAAATGTTATTATCGTTTTCTCTGCTGTTAATTTTAAAAAAATAAAATACAAAATTAAATGTAAAATAATTATAATATTGGGCCTCACGGTGGCGCAGTGGATAGCACGTTCGCCTCACAGCAAGAAGGTCGCTGGTTCGAGCCTCGGCTGGGTCAGTTGGCGTTTCTGTGTGGAGTTTGCATGTTCTCCCTGTGTTGGCGTGGGTTTCCTCCGGGTGCTCCGGTTTCCCCCACAGTCCAAAGACATGCGGTACAAGTGAATTGGGTAGGCTAAATTGTCCGTAGTGTATGAGTGTGAATGGGTGTGTGTGGATGTTTCCCAGAGATGGGTTGCAGCTGGAAGGGCATCCGCTAAGTAAAACATATGCTGGATAAGTTGGCGGTTCATTCTGCTGTGGTGACCCCAGATTAATAAAGGGACTAAGCCGAAATGAAAATGAATGAATGAATGAATAATTATAATATTGATAATCATTTTAAGCAGTTTGTGGAGGTCAGATATATACTTAGTCAAGATCCTTATTAAATAATTGGTCTATGGTAGAGACTGTGGGAGTAAGACTATTGTAATTTTGCTGTTGTTCTATACAGTAATATAAAATACAATTTTGCACTGTAGTATTATTACTTTTTAATTCTAAAGTTGTTATAAATTAATATCAATGCTATTTTTATTTTGTAGTACGCTAGTTAGGGAAGGCAATTTTATTCATATAGCACATTTCATGCACAATGGTAATTTAAAGTGCTTTAAACAAGAGTAATAAAAGAATCATAAAATAATCAATATTATTCACATTATTGTATTATATACTAACTATTAATATTTAAAATGTTCATAAACTTAAATTATAATGTCATGTTAAAATTAGTTCACATTTTAAGTCAATCATTAAAAAATAAAATGTACATTTAATTATATATAATTATAAATGTGTAGAATTCATCATGGCGGAAACGGTTGTTGATTTCATGCATATGCTTTTTATATTTTAATAACATTTCATATTTGTACTGTCTGTGGGCTTTTTTAATCCACTTGGATCAAATTTTATTGGAATCAATATTGAGTGGCGTCTCCAAGTCTCTATTTGCATGAGCTATTTGTGTGCCATAATGCTGCCTATGTAGAGCATTTCAAATCAGTCACTTATTAAGTTCCAATTCAGCCTGAAAAATGCCTTAGAAGACAGCTGCCTGTGTAAACAAAAGACAGTGAGGCAGTTCACTAGGCTTGGATCCGAGCTATTATTTCCTGTGCTTTTTCAAGAGCTGTGAAACTCCATTCATTTTTCACAGCAGTCGAAACATCCCCAATATATCAGACCCACTGCGCCTGTGAAAGCGACCTGACGTGGCCAAATATGGGATAACTGTAGTTTCCTACAGAGTAAATCACACACTAACCGACACACATTGTCAGATTGCTATTAATTAGCTTCAAAGCTGACACCTGTCATCTCTGCCGCTCTCTAAACTGCTATATTGCCTCCCGCTAGACTTTATGCTCTTTATAGAGCACACTTGTGTCTCTCACATATCACATATAGTCTGCAGGTCTGTTCTCCATCATGCAGCACGCGCAGATGACAGATTCATTTGAATGTATTATCAAACAGCAAGTATGCCACCCTCATAGGGGTGTGTGTGTGTGTGTGTGTGTGTATCTTACCGAACATGTTATGGCTGGTCAAGGGGTGTGTTGTGCGCAGGCATGCAAGTTCAGGCTTTGTTTATTTGCAGTGATTTGGATCGTAGTCTTGGTAGGGAAAATCTAAATTTAACACACAAGCAAAATGGAGGTAAAGATTCCTATTTTAAAAGTCGTTGTTTAGATGTTTTTAATCACAAATATAAAATGTTGTTTTGTTTGTAATGTGCAGGTACATATGATTTTGTAAATGTGTCAAAGACAGATCATCTTTTGCATTAAATAAAATGTATTCTCAAGTTCATTTAAGCATTAAAATGCATTAGTTGCATTAATAAATGTCAGTATGATACAAAATATATGTTCTGAATAGGTTAGCATATTAAATTTTTTAAATATTGAACACCTTGTTGACAAAAGGGGAAACTTTGTAAGAATAAAGATTTAAAATGACAATTAATTAGTAATTTAAGGCTGCACTTTGCATCTTTAAATGGATATTTAATATGTTATCACATGATTTCTGTTATTGAGAAGCCTGGCAAGTTATATAAACAAGATATATAAACTGCTGTTACTGAACGAAATTTTAATGGGTGTCTTGTCTTCTGTCAGTCATGGTAAAATGTATTGTAGTGATTATTTTCTTTCAGAAAAAAAATGATTAAAAGCATATACGAAATATTTAAAATATTGTTTTGACGGTCAAAAACTCCTTTAAGCAAATGTAACATTTTAGATAGTCAGTCAGTGGGTCAGTCCCTGCATTATTTACTGTTTAAAGTGTGTGTGTAGTAGAAATTACACTCTTGAAACACTCGTATTTTGCCAGTCTTCTTCCCTCCACTTTTCGTTTAGTAGCTCAACAATCTCGCCAAAATCCAGGTTTCATCTGCAGACTGCATGTCACAGCATCTGCCCCTCCTCTAATCCCACTTATCACCACAACTCACACACACACACACACAGAGTTTAATTCCTTTGTCGCCACCCTGTTTGTTGTTCCAGGGGAAGTATGTCAGTGTGACATATTTAGCCCTTCTGACCAGGATTAAAACGTTACTCGCAAAGGACGCCCCTGATTGGCTCTCTTTCGCTGTCTGTCAATTCCAGTTCCCTCCTTTATTCACCATCTATTCATCTGCCCGACACATACAATGCTTAATCATTAATCTTTCCATCAGTTACTTTTGCCTCCACCATTAAATCTCTTCACTAGCTTTGTGTGTGCTCATATAAGTGGACGTTTATGGATAAGGGCTGAAAATATAAAAGGCCGCCTCCATGTTGTATTTGCTCTCCTTCACTTTATTGACGGCTCCGACCAGGCATGCAACTCTGCCACCTTGCGTTCATGAGGAGTCACTACACACCCTGCTAGTTGTTTCTGCAAAGGTCGATATCTGTTAGGTGCAACAATCTTCACTTCCCCTCTCTTGTCTTACAAAGGACATGTTCAAACACTGATTTTTTTTTCAAGGACCAATGCAACTGTACCCAAAGCACAAACCTTCAATTTAAATGCCAGTCTTTTGTTCTTAATCCAACTCAAATGAAAACGGACATGTATCATATACTGTTAACCATTGAACTGCTGAATTGAATAACATCATGCCGCAGGGCCAACGATGGCCTCATGTTTGAGCTGTGATTCATAATTACTCTTTGAAGAGTGTGTCACATCCTCTTTACGAAAGCTGTAATGATTCATCTTTCATAATACATGCTGTCTGTATGTAGTGTCCATAAATGTGCCCTTGTTACGTTTTTATTGCCCTCTTTGTGTTGTATTCAAGATTCCCATGTGTCATGAAATTTCCAGAAAATACAGAACTTTAAAAGGTTCATTCCAGACATTGAATATTATATATATATATATATATATAAGTGAAAATAAAATATTGTCGTTTCAATATTTGTTGTGATTAGGCTATTTTTATCAGCTCCATTTCATTCCTTTTGTGCTCATAAACTTGGAGCAACTTCAAGTCAAATGCATTCACTCGGCTGTACCTGTACCTGCCAAACATGTAAGGATAACATACATTTTAAGAGCTTTGGCTTCAAAATGACCACTTCAAAAACTAGTAGATGACAGATAGGCTAAATATAATGTTTGTGAACTACTATTGAGCTATCAAACATAGGATAGGGAGCACTTCACAAGCACACAACAGTAAGTACTTCCGATTTTTTTCAAAATCTGAGGTAAATTATCCATTATTGTTCTCGTAGTGGCTATTAAAGTCATAAAAGTTATATTCAAGCTAAAAGCTATTTAATGTCATTGGTGTTTTAATATTATATTCTCAATATAAAAGCACAACAGCAGCCTGTTACTTTCATTAGATGCCATGGAATTTAATGTGTTTATTCAGTGAAAGTCTCGAGATTTGACTTCAAGTGGGGAACCCTGTGTATTGTGTCTTGTATAAGAAAGTTGATTCTAACTGTGTTTTGTCTCCATCTTTTTGCAGGCCTTGTGGATGCACTTAGATGTGTGCAATGAGTGCTGTGGCTGACATGCCTCAGTGTTTTGGATTGCTGTGCTCTGGACTCAGTAGGACAAGAGACTCCCAGCACAGAACGTCATGAGCATAGTCATCCCAGTAGGGGTGGACACGGCCAACACCTCGTATCTGGACATGGCTGCAGGCTCAGAGTGAGTGCCTCTGTCTTTCTTTCTCACACAACGATGTCTTTACGTATTGACTCATCGCTACCTTTCGTTTCATTTTATTCATTTTTTTCTGGTTGCATCAGCAAAGGGAAACTGCATCTGTAGTTGTATTATTCCACCAACCGCTTCCGTTCTCATCTATCTGCATCTTTCTCATCAGAAACATGCTCTGTTGCTCTTCTGTCCACACGGAGAAAGAAGAGTTCATTGTTTTTGGTTTCCAGTCATATCAAGACGATGGTAGTGGATTGGAGATGGAGCTTTCAGACACTTAGGGCTTCTCCACACTGTGAGGTTTCAGATTGAAAACACCATTAACTCTACACTGACAGGGCTTTTTATTAACAAGAAATGCCCTCCAAACTGGATACATTTCAAGGCACATTTTTAGTCATGCAACCAGTTCTTCCCAAAGCAAGATGGTGGGCTACATTGTACTACTGTTGTTTTGACTGCTTTCCAGTTCGATGGTGTTGTTAAAGATTAATGTCAGCGTGTTCATACTTCAGATTGCATTTCTTCAACGGAGGCGGAATGTTTACTCGCAGTTGTTGTTCGGTGGCTGAACATGAGGACCGTTTTTCTCATGCGCAGTGCAGCAGCATAAACATTTTCAGGCATTTCCGTGTGGATGAGCAATTTTTGGGAAACACTACTGTGAGTGGAGCGCATTTTCAAACAAAATCATAGTTTTTAAATTAGTCCTTTGTAGAAGAAGCCCGAAAATTGCAGTAATAGTTTATAAATGTGATGTTTTGCACCCCGATTTTATAAAAGGATCTGATATATTTGTGTGGAGAATAAAATGTTTTGCAGTGAAATCTTTTTTTCTAAATTCATCTGTAAGGTTTTATGTCCTTTTTTTTAAGGTTTTATAACCTAAAAATAAAATAAATATATTTTTTAAATAGGTTTTATAACTATCTGTTTTTTATGTTCTACCTGAAAACAATAAACCTTTCTGCTTATAAAAAAACTTAATCTAGCCCCTATTCATTTTTTGCAAGCAACACCCACATCTCAACATCTCATCTCGAGTCGAGTCTACTTATTTTGCACTAATGCCTTTCTCTTAAATGTAAGTCACAACATAGAAGAACAGATCCTTTAATATTCCCATTTTTCACAGCATTAACCATTTTGAAGTGTTTGAAGTTTGAAGTTTTTTTTATTATATATTTAAGGTTTAATGGTTTTGAGATTTCAATTCATTAACCTTTCACTGTATCACAAGGACGTCCAGCAAAAGAATAGGATCAAATAGAATAGTCACAAAAGATTGTTTAGCATCTCACATAAAATAGACAAACTTAAATGCAAATAAAAATAAGCACAGCAGTGCTGAATATAATCTACATAGTGCTGATGTATGCTGATGCATATTATGGCTAACAATATAAGGCTTATGTAAACATATATGATCTTTATTAATCCATTGCACATTTTATGAGAAAATATTTACAAATGATGAAAGTTTGGTGCAGTTTCTCCATTTTTATATTTAGATGTACTGTCGCTTTAAGAAATGCAGAATTGCATTTAGTATTCGTTGACAGATTGTTGTTTGTAGAGTCTGTTAGCATATCTTGGAATCCGGTTGGTTTCAACGGTGGAAGTGTCGTTGTTCAGCATGGAATAGATTTGATATCATGTGCCGTATCTTCTGGAGCTTGTTCTTGAATGAAAGTAGTGTGTTTCTTTTTAAATGCGGAGCTCCGTCCTGTTGCCTCGTCACTTTGTGTTGCCATGGTGCACTGCGCCGGGCCTGTTGTCATGACGACCAGCTGAGTGACAGCTGGGCCCCGGAGCTTTAGCCTGCTTAAGGGGCCGTGCTGCCGCGTAGCTTTACGGCCGTCTGGGTTTTAGTGTCTCTCCGGCGTCCATACGCAGATTTATTCCACAAGGCTCTAACAAGCTGCAGAAAAGATCCGCACCTGTTACTAAACGAGAAACGCCACTTAACGGAAATAAAATGTCGCGCTGTTTGGACTTACACCGTGGTCTGTGCATCGGCAGATCTATCAGAGCATCACATATCTCCTACGTGGCTTTTTGCTTGTTCCTGACATTACTCCTCAGTCAGGGTCAGCCCACCCCGGGCCTGCGGCACAGGTCGTCATGGTAACCAGGCATTGTGCATAACTGTGATGTCAACAGACAGCCCTTTAAAATGCCATTGGACCAGAAACGGCTGCTGTAATCCCACTAAACCTCAGCCCTAGATGGACTCTGTCTGGCGTCATTCACTTTAACGCGTCTTTATTAGTCTGCGTATATAATAGAAGTAAGCTAACGTAAGGTTCTATCTGTCGCCTCTCTTTCTCAACAGGTGTGTGAATTGTGTGTAGTCCATATTAAGCTGTCTCTTGAGCTGTGCGCTATGATTAGCACATGTACAACCGCAACATTTAATTGGAGCTTTTATTACTACACCACACACACTTGTCTGTTCAGTCCCTCATGTGTTTCCCCCCCTCTCTTTGATTAGTTTCGTGTAGATTCTATTACCATTTTCACCCATTTTACACTACAATGTTGTACTGCAAAAACATTTTCAGATTAAGATAGTTATTAGGGATGTTTGACAGGTATTAGGAATTTAATGTCAAATTAATAGTTCTTGCAGTAGCTTAATGCTATTCACATTTACGTGATGTCAGGTGATGTCACATTTTGCTAATGTTGCGATTCTAAAGATAGTTGAAGTATTTAAAAAAAGGTGAGTCCACTCCACAACTATATCGGTAACCACACAGAGCATTAAAATTAGTTTCAGAATTTAATTTTCCTAGCTGATGAACAATAAAAACATTGTCAGTCAATATAGTTGCCAATATATCTTTATTAATTATCTTTATCTGCATTAATTTCGTTGCTTTGTGATCTAATCATAAGTAGACAATGCTAAATACAGGTTTAAATGAGGTCTGTAATGTTTTGAGCTTGTCCGCATTTGACCACTTCCACAGGTAGTGGAAAATGCATTTGACTGGATTTCTTTCATAGCGTAGATGCTGATGTGGTCGAATGTGTTGGGCACTCTTCATCTACTGACCTAATTCTTAAACATTATTGAAGCACACTAGCCTGAGATGATGAAACTTTGCCATCTGAATCATGGTCTTTAAAATAACATTTTATATCAAAAGCACAATGTTCTTTTACTAGTTCTGATTTGAATAAGCATGCAGCATAGTTTAGCAGCAGAAAAAAAGCTCTTGCTCTTTGTGTCAATTTATTTTGTATTTGTTTTACATTTGAAGTTATATGTTAATTGTGGAGGCTTATTTTCCAAGATTAGACAAAAAAAAATCAGAAAAGGCCAATAGCCGGTGCTAACAGCCTAGTGGTTTGTGCGCTGACATATGGTGTCAATGTGCTTCGGGTGTCCCAAGTACGTCCCAAGTTTCCTGATCCAATCCCTCTCCCTCTCTCTCACACATTTCACCTCCTGTCTAGCTACTGTCCTGTCAATAAAACCCCAAAAAACACATTCACCTGCCCATAGACCTACCTTTTTTAGAAATCTGGAAAGTGGACTAAAAGGAGATACAATAAAACACTAGTAGTAAGTGTCCTTTTATACTTGTGTTCCAATCGACTACAACACATTTTAATAGCAGTTGTAAACAGGACCAGGGTTGTAGGCCTTGTTGTGAATTGGTCTTTACACTCATAGCCATCCACGAGCTTCAGGGGTTTCTATTTTTGGACTGGCCTCTATTTATGCAATGTTGCTCAATGATTAACCCACAAATGTGTTGTACTGCATTATTTAATTTGGATATGATTATCATTTTTTAAATAGATTTTTAACACCCATTATGGCAGCAAATTTACCTCAGATTTTAAAAATAAATCAAACAAAATAAGAATGCCGGGAATATTGCATGACGAAGATTCATTCATTCATTCATTTTCATTTCGGCTTAGTCCCTTTATTAATCTGGGGTCGCCACAGCGGAATGAACCGCCCATGACAAAGATAGTCTAGTTAAAACTCATGTTCAAAGGGCTGGTTCACCCAAAAATGACAATTTGTTCACTGCTTACTCTCTCTCGAGTGGTTCCAAACCTTGAGTGTCTTTCTTATTTTGTACACAAAAGAAGATATTTTAAAGAAAGCTGTAAACATGTAACCATAGTAGGAAAAACAAATACTATGGATGTCAATGGTTACAGGTTTTCAGCTTTCTTCAAAGTATCTTGTTTTGTGTTTAACAGAAGAAAAGATGTCAAACATATTTGGAACAAGTAAGGAGGGCGTAAATGATGATATAATAGCCATTTTTAGGGTATACTATCCCTTTAAAATTGTAATGACATTAAAACTGTTAAGGTTTAATTGAATTGATTTAAATATTGTTCCATTAAATTGTAAGTATGAGACTGCAGTACACCCTTGAAGTGAGAGTCACCCATATGCACCTTTAATCGGCTGTTTTGTGATTTCATGTTATTTAGGCCAGCTTAACAAAAGAAATTTGAACATGAAAATTAGATGACATGAAATGTCATGACTTTTAAAATCATTTATTAACTGTCATAGATTTGATTTGTTTTTGAAAACCTAAAATTACTCATTGTAAAATCAGCACTCACTTCACATATAATAATATATATTTTCTTTGTATATCTTGCTGGACAAATACTTGTCCCAATTATTATTATTATTATTATATATGGTAAAAATAATTGGTGAGATTTAATTATATGTTTTTTCCTTTTTTTTTTTGTCCCTTTTTTTTCCCTATTTGTGCCAGTCCACCTACTCAGTCACCTTCCTTTCATCTCTTTTTGACTTGCCGCCTGTTTAAAGTCCTCCTCCAAACCCTGCTGTTTTTTTAGTAAGCACACTAGAGAGTTTATTGTCACAGATGTGCTGGAAATTCCCTGTTTTGTCACCTGTCCCATGTCGATAGTCTTATCACCAAAACCACACCGTAACGTAAAAGCATCAATAAAGACCTGCTAATCATTTATCGTCTGCCTTGAAGGGCCGTTTCTTCGTAGGAGCGCTCGTTCTCATTTGACTGTGTGTGTGTGTGTGTGTGTGTGTGTGTGTGTGTGTGTGTGTGTGTGTGTGTGTGTGTGTGTGTGTGTGTGTGTGTGTGTGTGTGTGTGTGTGTGTGTGTGTGTGTGTGTGTGTGTGTGTGTGTGTGTGTGTGTA